>JAMPIV010020243.1:0-148529 GCA_024509875.1 Oreohelix idahoensis | reverse complement strand
GTACTTATGGACTTACTACTTAGAGACAAGGTTATGTCTTCTGTCAATGAATCTTTTCTTTCTTTTCTTCATGAGCGTAAGCCTAAAAACATAAAAGAAATGGAAGAATACTGTTGCCAGTATGTCACTGCGCATCCTCACGTAACCATTAGCAACTCTAAAGTAAAAGAAGGTCTGCCAGTTGCTTCGGCAGCACCATATGGTCAAAACTTTGGTCGTAAATTCCAACAAAATTTTAATAAGAAGAGTAACCATAATTATGCTCAGAATCATAGCAATCAATTTCAAGGTGATTCTTCTTCACAGAATTGGAGACAAGCTGACAGTCCTCGTTACTTCCAACCTAATAATTTTAGGCATTTCAGAAGAGGATATGGTAACAGAGGTTATTCCTCGCGAAGACCTCAAAACCAAACAAAAAGATGTTCGCATCAATGTGGACATGATAATAATCATGGAAACTGGAGTTCAAAACAGGATAACAGTTACAATAGAGACACTAATAACTTCAGAGATAATAATAACTCTGATAACTTCAGAGGTAATAATAGTCGCGGTAGATCTCAATACAAAAAAAAGAGATATCAGCAGGCTAACTCTGTACAACAAGAATCTCAGGGAGCCTGTAATCAGGTTATTGATAATAAAAACTCTGACGCTGTCACTTGTTTAGCTTTTGACTTTGGGAGAGCAAACAAATGCCCCCAATGCAGTACTTTGTTCGAACCGACTACCATAACTACTTTGAGCTGTGGTCACCCTCTTCCCGCTCTGCCTGCTGCAGTTGCGCATGACGGGAGAGGTTCTCTAATCCTACATAAGGGTCTTGTTAATAATACTCCGGTCTCGCTACTTTTCGTATCCGGATGCACCACTATTGGTGTTAGACAATCGCTTGTAGATCCATCCTGTGCTACAGGAAAGGTTATCAAATGTGTCGCATTTGGTGGCACTCTAGAGAAATATCCTACTGCTGTAATTCACATTGCCACTCCTTTCTTTACGGGAGATGTGCACGCTTGTCTCTTACCTAATCCTATTGCGGACCTTATTATTGGTCGTATTCACGGAGTTAGAGAATGTACCCCACAGCAGATTGCTGCTTGGGAAGATCATAATATGCAAGCTACCAATGCAGTGGTTACAAGAGCACAATCTCTACAAACACCCCAAACTTCATTGAATAGTAATAATGAAGTTAATAGCCAAGATAGTCACTTGGTTATTTCCCGGGACTCTTTCATAAAATTACAAGAAGAAGATCCTTCTCTAAAAAATTTCTTCATTCTTGCGAAGAAAGGTGATCCAAATCAGGATACACAAACAAAATCTTGGATTGCAATGAGAAACGGCAAACTTGTACGTATGGTACAATACTCGACTACGTCGGCACATTCGCAAATTCTTGTTCCCAAGAGTATGAGAGTACAAATATTGCAACATGCTCATGACTCGCAATGTGCTGGACATATGTGATTTTCCCGTACAAAGTCGAGAGTCCTTGCGGCTTTCTTTTGGCCTTTTGTTAACAAGGACATTCGTATCTACTGCCAATCATGCAAGGTATGTCAGGAGGTCAAATCTAGAGGACCACGACATGCTGCGCCTATCCAGGCTGCTGACATCCCTATTCGGCCGTTTCAGAAAATAGCCATAGATATTATTGGCCCTTTTAAGATCAAGTCGGCCACAGGACACCAGTTTATCCTTACATGTGTCGATATGTGCACACGTTGGCCAGAGGCTATCTCTCTTAAGAGCATATCTACTACCGATATCGCAGATGCTCTTTGGCTGATATTTTCTCGCTTGGGGTTCCCCAGAGAAATATTGTCAGACCATGGCACTCAACTCATATCTGACACTATGTCACAAGTGATGTCTACCTTACATATTAAAAGATATCTCAGGAGTATCTATCACCCAATGTCTAATGGGTTAGTTGAGCGTTTGAATAGAACGCTCAAGACTTTGCTTGGTAAGATAACTGAAGATCATCCTCAAGATTGGGACAGGGTTTTACCCGCGGCTCTCTTTGCTTATAGAGAGGTCCCAAACGAACACACAGGATTTTCTCCCTTTGAACTTGCCTTTGGCGCGCGTCCGCGCGGCCCTATGTCTTTACTACACGATCTCATCACTGCCGATGATATTAGCGATGACACTCAATCCTCATATGAGTATGTCATTGCTCTTAGGCAAAAGATCATTGAGGCATGCAAACTGGCAACTGCTTCATCAGAAATTGCTAAAGAAAAGGCAAGCAGTTTGCTAATAAGAATAGATGTCTACGACAACTTTGTCTAGGTGACAAAGCATTCGTCCTACTCCCCAGTAAGGAAAATAGACTTCTTATTGCATGGAAAGGTCCGTATGCAATAGTCTCACGAATTTCCGATGTTGACTATGTGGTCGATATTGATGGAAAGCATAAAACTTTCCATATCAACATGCTGACGGAATTTCATGAGCGCCCAGACTATTTGCTGCCTATTTTCCAAACAACGGACGATTCTTCTGTACCTCATGGTCATTACTCATCCCTGTCTGTCATACAGGATGAGGAATCTATTTTTTCTGATGTCCATCTTCCTCTTCCAGTGGTCCCACTACATTCCATGGAATCTTGGAAAAACGTTTCCGTTTCTCCTAATCTTTCCGTTCATGAACATCGACAAGCCTCGTCGATGTTACAGACATTTCAGGATGTTCTAACTGACATCCCTGGACACACGCATGTCATAGAACATGACATAATTCTTACCGACAATAATCCAATTAGGGTTAGACCTTATCCTATCCCTATACACTTCCAGTCACAAGTGGAAAAGGAATTGGATGAAATGATTCAATTAAACATAATTGAACCATCCACTTCACCGTATTCTTCTTCCATGGTTATTGTCCGGAAGAAAGACAAGAGCATACGAATTTGCGTTGATTATCGCAGATTGAATCAAGTCACAAAGTTCGATGCTGAACCGATGCCTTTACTAGATGATCTACTTATTAGACTTTCTAATTCTAGATTCTTCACTAAGTTTGACTTGTCTAAAGGTTATTGGCAAGTGCCTTTAGCAGACAATGCAAAACCTCTTACTGCTTTCTCAACACCTAGGGGTCTATTTCAATGGAATGTTATGCCTTTCGGTGTTATGAACGCCCCTGCTACTTTCGTTCGCATGATGCGTCGAATTCTTTCTCATCGTTCAGATGTCATCGCATACAATGAATACTATGTAAAACACCGAACTTTGTAGCCACCAGAAGTTTTATATTTCATTCTAGGTACACTTGCCTACCATATTATACAATTGCGCATATCTTCTTCTTCTTTGTACACTCTCAGACGTCCACTAGATAGTTTTCAAAGAAAACAGTAGTCACCTTGACTCTCTTTGAATCTCGGTAGAGCTTTTCCACGAATGACACTGGTGTCGGCCATATCCGCTTTTTCTGTTCCGTAAACGTTGGGCAACTTGAAAGAAAATGTTCAGCAGTAATTTTATCAGTGCCATCGTTACACTGATCGGTAGTTCCTATCTTTAACTTGTTGAATAGATGGTATCTCATATCTATTGGTTGCCATTGCGGAGTCACAACATGAGTTGTCCCGCGGCGCGAGAAAAGTTGGGAAGATGGCGATTACAACTTGTTGACTTCTGTTGAGCTGGTAGTGTGTATCATTTTGTGTATGACCTGGATGCTTTACATCCCATTTGTTTCTGTGTCTGATTCTGTTACAATTCTTTGCCTCCTCAAAAGTTATGCTTGCATTAGGCTGAGGTAGATTTCCACATTCCTTTACCAATATATCAGCCTCTTCATTGCCGTTGATGTTACAATGAGATGGGATTAAATAAGATACATATTAAATCCGGTGTACACTCATTCATGTTTGCCTTGAATCCCACCTTCCACGTCCATCAACAGAAGTACCTTGACGAATTTAATTTATCTAAGTACGGCGTTGGTTAAATGCAAAGCAGTAATTGTATCCTGATTTTTGCAGTAAATTGACTTTGCACAGTATGTGACCGTGCAGGTGTCCCTACTAGTTGTTAGCTATAACTAGGTGACTGAGGCAGGCCTAGTTATCTATTATTTACTTTGTTTCTTTCTTCCAAGTGAGACTATTTCTCCTACTGGCCTACCTTGTTCCGCCAGAGATGATAGTTCTTGGATGAGAATAGGTTCGTCTTTTGTTCAACCCAGACCACGTTCTTCCCTCCTTGGTGTTGTCTAGCGACTGATGCGTATAGGGTGTTCTATTATTTCTATCTTTCCTAATACTCAACTCTAATATCTCTCCATTCCTTATTCTCTTCTCACATCAAAGCAACTGGAGTGATGTGATTCAAATTCAACAAGCAACCTTTATTTACATAAGATAATGCATGATCATCCAACATAATACATCAGCTACAGTTCACAATTTCAATGTCCTCAAGTCTTCCGCTTGATTCAAACACATATCTCAAAGCTTAGTTATATATTGTTTCTCTTGTAGCCTCTTGCATTTCGTGGTATACCTAGCTTAATAAAGTTCCTTCTCCTTTTATTTTACTATTTTGCTCATATTTTCTACAACAGTTCTTCTAAATCCTTGGAGTCATGTTCTCTCCCAATCTCACTCTAGATAGGTTTAACTCCTCTAAATGCAGCATATAAAATTCAATAGCTACACCTGAAATAAACAATGTCCAATACCAAAATGGCTTCCACCATACTTACTCTTGTATGAGAGAGCGCATGAGATGTTTCGTGAATGTCAGACTCACTTGTGGTGGCGTCTCCATACTTACTCTTATATGAGAGAGCGCTTAATAGATTTCATAATTGTCAGTGCTGTAAACCCTTTGTTCGATACAATCTCGTTTAATGGCAATGCCTCATCTTCTTGGCATGACAGCCCATCCTGGCTATCTGATAATAAAAGTTATTATTTCTTTAGGCTTTAATATTGACCTTGACTCAATATTATCTTCTTTAGCTCGCTCCCTTAAATGCGAGCGTCGTTAGCTTGCGACAAATTTGCTGAAAGTCAAGAAAATAGTTCAAAGTTTTGTTCTTACCATTTTAAACGAAGTCCAGCACCTATCACGATCCTACTAACACCACCTATCAGCTAATCCTACAGTTGATCACACAAATTATTAATCAATTCTAAATGTTCTCCTGAATTCCTATTTCTAAGCAATTCTAAATCTAGCTATTTCTGTAGCCCTTCTGCAAACCGCAGGTTTCACATTTCTTGAGAGCTGAGCGAAACTTGACTTGCCCGGTCAACTTCTCTGGTAGGACGCTGTAAACATGACCGCTCAGTAGCGCGTCAATAACTGGACTGATCTCTAATCGTCCTTCAATTTCCTATCTGATGGTCCAAAGTTGTTTTAGTTAATACGATTGGTCCGTTGTTCAGTTCACTCACCAATCGGCACGCTTAATTCTAAGCTGTTAGCTCCGTGAACTGTGCTACATAACTGTTTACCTCTAGTCACTATTTTCACGTGCGTTTTACTCTGCGCTGTGTTCTCTTAACTCACTAAACCTGTAAAGGGCGCTAATATTCATAGTTATTCCCCTTAGCACTTTTTAACTTAGTTTCATTAATCCTTCTATATCTTTATTAAAACTAGTCTAATATGCAAATTTGGTAAACTCTAATGATATATACTTAAATTACTTTAAAGTCTAAAAAGGTTCCCTCCCTTACAAAAAACATTACATTTACATTCTTTTATCTCCCATGTTAAGAACAAATAAGTTATCACTTAGATTATTCTGATTTTCTAACCCATTTTTATATACTCTTTCATCTTGTTAACACCAAATAACTGTTCGACTGACTTAAACCTACAGCGTATTTTACGCTGTACAACCCAATGCCTAGAATCCGGCTTTTGGCTGGGATCATGTGTCTAGACACAGGGACCGGTACAGTGACATTCATGTGTCATTAGGTCTCTTGTGTGAGAACACAGAAGATCACTACAGTGACACAGTTTGTCATTTGGGTCTTCTTGTGTTGGGACATGTGGTCTTGACCTGGGCCGGGTTTGGGCGGGGCTAATGCGACCTCATGCGAGGAAAAAATATGCGACCTCAAGCGAGGAAAAAAAAAAAAAAAAAAAAAAAAAAAAAAAAAAAAAGTACTTCGAAATATAGTTCGTTACTGTTATGATCGCATGACCTTTTGCTATAGCATTATGTATGCCAACAATTAGTCATTATATCAAATGAGTATAACAGCTAATACTTACCATAGAAAAAAAAAATAAAGCAGTTGTGACATTTCGCAATTAACAAAAACATGTGTTACGCTAATAAGATGAAAATCAAAGTGAAACTGAAACTAGTTCAACTGGGCGTCAAACCGCTATCTTTTGGCGGCAGCTGCATAGTGAAGAGTGACGTAACTGGGAATAGCCACGACTGATAGTTAGAACAGCGAAGCTGTAGCCAATAAATTCAATAACAAAATATTCAGTTAACCAATGAAAAAGTAGCTAGACACCGCACTACCTTAGCTCGATAATATATTATAAACTAGACGTTAGTTATACGGAAAGAGCCTTTGCATACGGAATTGGTTTTAACCTTGCGTGATGTAGCAACCTGGCGCTCCCCCGGTCTGCCACCTAAGTCCCGGTTCCTACGTTGGATTTATCAACTCAGACTCAGTTTCGTCTTCCATACTATTGTTCAAGAGATTTATCAACATCAGACGCAGTTTCGTCTTCCATACTATTGTTCAAGAGATTTATCAACAACAGACGCAGTTTCGTCTTCCATACTATTGTTCAAGAGATTTATCAACAACAGACGCAGTTTCGTCTTCCATACTATTGTTCAAGAAATTTATCAACAACAGACGCAGTTTCGTCTTCCATACTATTGTTCAAGAGATTTATCAACAACAGACGCAGTTTTGTCTTCCATACTATTGTTCAAGAGATTTATCAACAACAGACGCAGTTTCGTCTTCCATACTATTGTTCAAGAGATTTATCAACAACAGACGCAGTTTCGTCTTCCATACTATTGTTCAAGAGATTTATCAACAACAGACGCAGTTTCGTCTTCCATACTATTGTTCAAGAGATTTATCAACAACAGACGCAGTTTCGTCTTCCATACTATTGTTCAAGAGATTTATCAACAACAGACGCAGTTTCGTCTTCCATACTATTGTTCAAGAGATTTATCAACAACAGACGCAGTTTCGTCTTCCATACTATTGTTCAAGAGATTTATCAACAACAGACGCAGTTTCGTCTTCCATACTATTGTTCAAGAGATTTATCAACAACAGACGCAGTTTCGTCTTCCATACTATTGTTCAAGAGATTTATCAACAACAGACGCAGTTTCGTCTTCCATACTATTGTTCAAGAGATTTATCAACAACAGACGCAGTTTCGTCTTCCATACTATTGTTCAAGAGATTTATCAACAACAGACGCAGTTTCGTCTTCCATACTATTGTTCAAGAGATTTATCAACAACAGACGCAGTTTCGTCTTCCATACTATTGTTCAAGAGATTTATCAACAACAGACGCAGTTTCGTCTTCCATACTATTGTTCAAGAGATTTATCAACAACAGACGCAGTTTCGTCTTCCATACTATTGTTCAAGAGATTTATCAACAACAGACGCAGTTTCGTCTTCCATACTATTGTTCAAGAGATTTATCAACAACAGACGCAGTTTCGTCTTCCATACTATTGTTCAAGAGATTTATCAACAACAGACGCAGTTTCGTCTTCCATACTATTGTTCAAGAGATTTATCAACAACAGACGCAGTTTCGTCTTCCATACTATTGTTCAAGAGATTTATCAACAACAGACGCAGTTTCGTCTTCCATACTATTGTTCAAGAGATTTATCAACAACAGACGCAGTTTCGTCTTCCATACTATTGTTCAAGAGATTTATCAATAACAGACGCAGTTTCGTCTTCCATACTATTGTTCAAGAGATTTATCAACAACAGACGCAGTTTCGTCTTCCATACTATTGTTCAAGAGATTTATCAACAACAGACGCAGTTTCGTCTTCCATACTATTGTTCAAGAGATTTATCAACAACAGACGCAGTTTCGTCTTCCATACTATTGTTCAAGAGATTTATCAACAACAGACGCAGTTTCGTCTTCCATACTATTGTTCAAGAGATTTATCAACAACAGACGCAGTTTCGTCTTCCATACTATTGTTCAAGAGATTTATCAACAACAGACGCAGTTTCGTCTTCCATACTATTGTTCAAGAGATTTATCAACAACAGACGCAGTTTCGTCTTCCATACTATTGTTCAAGAGATTTATCAACAACAGACGCAGTTTCGTCTTCCATACTATTGTTCAAGAGATTTATCAACAACAGACGCAGTTTCGTCTTCCATACTATTGTTCAAGAGATTTATCAACAACAGACGCAGTTTCGTCTTCCATACTATTGTTCAAGAGATTTATCAACAACAGACGCAGTTTCGTCTTCCATACTATTGTTCAAGAGATTTATCAACAACAGACGCAGTTTCGTCTTCCATACTATTGTTCAAGAGATTTATCAACAACAGACGCAGTTTCGTCTTCCATACTATTGTTCAAGAGATTTATCAACAACAGACGCAGTTTCGTCTTCCATACTATTGTTCAAGAGATTTATCAATAACAGACGCAGTTTCGTCTTCCATACTATTGTTCAAGAGATTTATCAACAACAGACGCAGTTTCGTCTTCCATACTATTGTTCAAGAGATTTATCAACAACAGACGCAGTTTCGTCTTCCATACTATTGTTCAAGAGATTTATCAACAACAGACGCAGTTTCGTCTTCCATACTATTGTTCAAGAGATTTATCAACAACAGACGCAGTTTCGTCTTCCATACTATTGTTCAAGAGATTTTGTAGTTCAGCAAGAAGAATAATGTGATATACAGATTTAATATTTTGTGGTAGAAAGAAAATGACGAAGTCTCAGGACATAGATAACAAAGAAGAAGTTTTTGTCCCACAGTGGACTGAAATTAAAGAAGGGAGGTTTATTATTCATGAAGATATTACGGCATTGGACACTTGTAAATTATTGACATGCTGTTGGAAAGTTCACCATTTTGTTGGTAATTCAAATTACCTAAATATACTTCTTGTGAATTGAAGACTTTGCTCATCAACTCCTTTGCTTGTTTGGATAATTTATATGTTTGGTCTACATACTGCTTTGTATACCACTATTGCTCTCATTAACAACAACTAAAGAGGAGACGAACCAACCTGGGTGTATAAAAAATACTAACCACGTAACCAATACCTCTGGCGGGCTACAAGGTAGTAATACAATTTAATATGAAAAATTAAATAGGAAAAGTTTGTCAATAAATTAATATAACAACACACAATTCCCCTCCCACGGGCACATTGTCAAGGAGTATTTTTGAGTTTATTTGCTTGTATGAATGATCATCTGCTCCAGTGGGAGCTTAATTGGTATGTTAAGTTGTAAGCTGTGTAAGCTTGCGCTGTGGTAATTTTGTCACAAGCGATGTTGTGATCTGGAATTCACCAAGCTGCAAGCTATATACGATTGCATGATGCTCAGTGAAGCGTGGAAGAGTTTCGCATGTTTTGGTAAACATGAATGGAAGACCCTATGAAAACATCACATGCAGAGTTCTTCAGAGATGGGAATATACATGCCTAAAGTTACATTTACAAATGTGAGACAAAGACATAAATCAAAACATCTCAAAAATCAAACCTAAGGGCCATCAAGTGTTATATATAGTCTACATTTATGTATGGCGTGGAGGCATAGTACATAGACACTGAACAAAGAGTTGGAAGAAAGAATTAAGGCTCCTGAGAAGTGGATATACAGAAAAATGGAGAGCGTCTCATGGAAAGAGAAGAAAGCAAATAAAAAGGTCAAGGACAATCAAGGAATGAAAGAGATCAAACAAAGCTTAAATATTTTGACCGTTAAACAAATAAAATAAATACATATATAACTTTCTGAAGACTTTAATGGAAGGAAAAGTGGAAGGTAAACGTGTAAGAGAAAGGCAACGCTTTAAGTTGGAAGATAGAATCAAGAGATCGACAGGAAAGTCTATCGTTGTGGAGAAGGCACCTGATGATGATAAGCAGGTTTATGACTTTGAAGACATAGTGCGGCATATTCGCCGTCCAAATATTACGGTAAGTATGTGTGACGGTATTGCCTCCCCTGCTTTACAGTAGTGGCACAAGAGTGGCCAAAACTCAAGAATATCTAATATGGGCTTCAAAGGTGTCTACCTTCGCACAAGATTACTCTTGTCAGATATGTAGAAAAAAGGTTAATGACGCTTTTACCACAAAGTGGTGTCTACAAGTGTTATGATTAAATATAACGATAATGTAGGTATTATAGTTAGCTAGATATGGCTCCTGTTCTGATAATTTTATACGGGCTTACTTACTAATAAAGGAAGTGACGTCATACCGCTATGGTGTAGAAGCAGACGTGAAGATTTAAAGCAGAGGTGGGTGATTGTCTGCTAGAGGAGATGCAGCTTGTGTTTGAATGTGAGCTGACGTATGTGTATTGAGCTCCTGCGGTCTACTGTAATAATGTTCCTGCATCATTCCATCACTAGGGCACCAAGATACTTTGATGAGGTATCCCTAGTCTATTCTATTCAGGAATCATATATAGTTACGAAGATGTTAAGTGTACGATGAGAATAAAGACCGTACGATTGCCATTGATCAGCGCTTGATAGTGATATGGACTTGACGACTGCCTATTACTGCATTTACCATTGGACCTATATTTTATTATCATGGAGCTTTGTGTCCAGTACAATAAACAGCGTATTGTAAATTGTGAAGGAGGTTTTTGTCAGCTCACTGACGTATGCTGATACGTGCTGTTGGACTACCCCTAGTGTGTATTTTGGCCACGGAGACCTTCTCCAAACTTTATTTATATTACGGTACGCATCAACAAGATATTCAGATAAGCGAAAACAATGCTGCATGTGAATGAGCACGTTAAATCTAGAATCTGCCGACAACTTTTGTAAAGAATTAAGCAATGGTTTACGTTAGCTCGTTTAAGCCCCCACCATTGACTAACTAAGGGGAATTCTTATTATTCTGGAATGACTTAGTTTAGAGTGTGTATAGTAAATTGACTGAGTCAAACATGCACTAACTTTAAAATGATTAAATCGAAGTTAAATTTATAAAATTACAAATAACACAATTTAATAATCACTTAAGTTTTAACAGTTTGAAAATAATTGTATAGTTATGGATCAAGAAAAGTTATCATCATGGTCGTGATGTAAGGTAAATTGTTACAACAAGTTTAAGTGCCATTATACATTGAACTTAGCTGCCAATGACGGTTCTGCTCCTTCTGATGGGTTGGTTCTTTTAACATTGCTCACACCCGTCGCTGGTCAAGGTAGTCGGATGTAGCTCGTTTCCTAGAAATGTCAGGGAGAGTCTACAAAAGTGTACCTTGTCTTAAAGCTTAGGCCACTGTTCCCCTCTTGTTCCAGAGATAGTACTTTCTGTTGGTACCATCAATAACTATGGTAAAGAATAGAAACGAAACGCTCTTAGGAAAACTGCGTTTTCCAGCCCATGGTCATGAGTCCCTATCTTCCCATCCTACCATCCCATTTAACTCAGAATTTATCCTCGATGAAAATTAAATTAAATTCCTATGGAAAAAACATTCGTTACATTTAAATTGAATAGCTTTAGCGTTACATTACATTTAAATGCAAAGATTACTAATACAGATATATTATGTTTACATATACATCTCCACTGTTTTGACAAGTTTGAAATTTCCATTACTTTTAAAATGAATATTTTCACATAGACATTTACGCTGGCTTGAAACTGTAAGTATAATACTTATAATGTACATCATTTCTGTCATCTTTTTATCCATGCTCCACATGGAACCTAGGACTACTTTATGCTTTTAGTTCTCTTTACGAAGCTAGCAATAAAGTAATCACCAGCCCTTGGCAGTGGTGGTTCACGAAATCATCATTCTATAGGCTGAAGTTGCCAGCCTCAAATAACTATGACATCCAGTAGCGATTGTTACGTTTGAATATTCACATGGCAATAAAATGTTCATGTTAGTTCACATGTTAGTAATGACATATAGAATGTAAAATCACAACTTGCGTCAATCCTGGCTCACATACGTTTTTGCTCAGATGAATAAAAAAGACTTGAACCGCATCTTACACGCGTCTGGGGTGTCGTTAATTTAATAAGTTCCGTCTCTGACTTTGTGTGTTTCTTCAGTTTCCAGACAGCGGCTTTCCTTTTTAAATTGATAGAGATGTCCTGTGCTGGTTTTGTAAGTCCTGATAAATACTGAAATAAAAGGTGTCCAATCTGATAAAATGGAATTCTGAATTCTAAGCTTCACTCTGGCAAGGTCTTGTGCCTTGGCAAGCGTTCTTTACAGTAGTTTTGACTAACTGAAGAGTCAGGTTATGTTCACTGCCTTCCCACGCATTCTTTGTTATGAAGCCCAGATGATCAGCCACTCTGATTTGAATATTTTGCATTACTCATCTAGTGCACAATTTCAACCATTACTTTTCTGAAAATGGGCTGTAAACATCCGATTGCCCTCTGTACCGACTCATGAACATGTCGTTAACCTCATACGACTACGTGTATCAGATGCAACAGTTTATTACTTTCGCTAAAGTAATGTCTTATCTGTTGCTTGAGCACACACACAATCCATCTGTTTAAAACCTTGGCGGAGACACACCATTGCAATATAAGTGATTACGCAAATTGCTATGAGCGATGGACGTGTTAATCTGTGTACTGATATTGGCCGCGCCTGCGATTAACCAACTTGGTTGTCGATAATGTTCTCTCAGCATTTGCTCCTGCAAATGTTAAGTTTTATCATCCACCAGGAGTGTCAGATAAACAAACAAGAAAGAATACACTGAAAGTAGAGAAAAAATGTAGATACAAAGTATCTTCTACAGAGCAGAGAAGAAAGGAAGAAAATGCGACAATTGAAAGCAAAGCATGCAATAAAATCCGTACCACAAATGTACCGATTACTGCCGTAGGGAAACAGAGATTAGGAAGAAGAAGGGGTCACCCCAATCAATTCTATGACAGTATGAATACTTATCTAATGCACTGACGGATACAAAATAACTACATACTACAATACTAACGCAAATCTCAAACTGAAAGATTTAAAAAAAAAATGTTCTCAAAGACAAAAATTAGAAATGTACAAGTTTTAAGTTTTATTTCTTTACTTACTTTTACAAATAACAATTTAAATATTACAATTGCTTTAGATGAAATGCATTCAAAAAGTTAACACGAATGAGGCCTCTAAATACTTATTTTTAGTTTTTACGCGTGTTACCTCACTGTAAGAAAAATAAAATAGCAACTCGATTAATTCCCGTAACAATTTTTAAAAAAAAGCACATGTACAATTCTAACTGGAGCCTCTACTTACGACATGCACGAGAGAGCACTGGCTTTATTCTCTACTTGTTACATTATAGACCTGATAACACAACATGACCTTCACATTCACTTCAAGGGTCGTGTCAGTGTTGAAGGTCGATTCTAGTGAATCTCAGACGTCTTCTATCTATTTCTTTAAAAATACATTATGAAAGGTTATTTATGGCTATCTATCTATCTATCTATCTATCTATCTATCTATCTATCTATCTATCTATCTATCTATCTATCTATCTATCTATCTATCTATCTATCTATCTATCTATCTATCTATCTATCTATCTATCTATCTATCTATCTATCTATCTATCTGTATTTCTGTCTATCTGTCTGTCTGTTCTTCCGTCCGTCCGTCCGTCCGTCTGTCTGTCTTTCTTTCTTAGTGTCTATCTATCTATCTATCTATCTATCTATCTATCTATCTATCTATCTATCTATCTATCTATCTATCTATCTATCTATCTATCTATCTATCTATCTATCTATCTATCTATCTATCTATCTATCTATCTATCTAGCTATCTCTCTAGCTATCTCTCTATCTATCTATCTCTGATAGGGCGGGCTAGATGATGATGATGCTGTTGTGATATGTGATCACTTTCTTGCACACTGGCAACCGACCCGATCAACAGTAAAACTCAGATTCTTAGGCAGGGGCTGTATTTATTCATACAACCCTGTCAGTGTCCCTAACCCACAAAGCAAACATTAAACAAATAAAACAAAGCAAACAAAACATTAAACCAGTAAGCAAACAAACAAAATACCCAGCCAGTGCTCGATTGCTAATCTGAAGACGCAAACAAAACAACGACTTATTAAAATCATAATAGTTAGATAATGAGAAACACCATACTCTCACCTGTCAAACTGTCTTTCTTCCACGCTACGTGAAACATTCAATTATCATGCACACACACGCACACACACACACACACACATGCATGTCGTCCAATGAGACTAGTATGATGTTGTGCATGAGGCTGGCAATCTCACCACGAAACACAGATTGCTACCGAAACCACTACTGCACGAGCATATGAATACTTTGTGTGGTTTCCATGCGGAGGCCAGCCACCATGGTGGCCATACGCTCTGTGAGTAGCGAGAAGCGACATAATTTGTACCCAAGTTGACCCACGTGCTCTCATAAATTATCAGACACATAACAATAATTAAATATTAATGAAATATGCATAAAATAGAATTAAACAATATGTACAATTAATACTCTCATTAATGAGAATAAGCTACTACCTCGCCTCCGATCCACATCAGTATTCATTCCTGCACACTAAAGCATGTCGTATATGCCGACTGATGAGATTTGGAACTCATCATATAAAACACATTGTTACAGAAACAACCACTGCAATAGCATAAAAATGCTTCTTGTGGGCTTGTGATGGACAACAGTTACATTAGTGTTTCCATGCTCCGCAAGTAGCAAGCAGAAAAACACCTCTGTTTCAAAGTGCCTTACGCACAAAGGAGTGGCATTGCGTTTACCAGAAATCTAGATGGCTGTCCTCACCTCACTCAAAGTAACCCACCAAAGATATACAGTTGACTCAAAGTAACCCACTAAAGATATACTGTAGTGCTCTGATCAATTATCGTGAAATACACTAAATTACCCTTACATCAAAGAACAAAATAAAATTACTCTTGACTTAACAAAACTAGTACTAAATTCATCATATAAAGCAGATTTACCACGAAAACTATCTCTTCCATTACTGAAGAAAATTACATTAACCTGCTTTCAACCTCGTGTCATTTCACCCAATATAAAATAGAGTAACATTATAGGCTTACAACGCGTGATAACTCAGCGTGTTATGCAGACTCACTGGCGCCACTTTTATGTAACAGTGCATGATGCTCTTCATGAACACGTGGCTGCCACCTTGCCAACAGTTAATATTATCTAAATTTCAGTCCCTGATAACATCTCTGTCCAGTCCTATGTATGAAATAGTTTCCCACTATGTTTGCCTTTCTTGCCCGGTCTAATGAATGAAATAATTCCTACTAAACACTTCTAGCCGCAATCTGGACTTAACACCAGTAAAATCTATCCACACATATTTTCACTCATATACCATTTCAGAACTAAACATAATGTCATAAAAGAAATCTCCGTATAAAACACATTTATCTCTCTATTTTGTTAAACATGATACCAAATATGTAGAGACTTACATCCCTATATTCTTTCTAACATATCACCTTCTACCTAAATTAACTCACGTGTCATGTCGTTATTCATCTTCTACCCACACAGGGCGTCTCGTTTCGTTTGTTCTCTCTGGGCGGCTCTTGCAAAATAGGGTCGTTCGCCGGCTTACTCTCTCTTTATATAGGCGCTAGTGCTAATCGCTCAACTTTGTGCGCGCCGCGTAGTAATTGGACCACACAAATAACACGCGATAAATTCTCTAGAAGGAGCAAATACACAACATAATCAACACAACTATTTCAAGGCTTTATCAAAGTATAGTAATATATCTTCGTCTTGAAGATGTTGTGGTAGAAAGGCACTAAACCACGGAGACAATGACGATGATAAGATGGCACTGTCACATATCTAATCATCTATCTGCCTGTCCGTCTGTTTGTCTATCTATCTATTTATTTATCTACCTATCTAACTTTTAGTTTGCCAGTCTCTCCGTCCGTTTGTCTCTCTATTTATCTGATTGTCCATCTCTGCTAGTCTGAGCGTTAAAGTTACCATGGTCTATCAGTATTTGTGTCTGTCTATCTAGATGTCACAAGATGGATTTTGAGGGCGACCTCTTTCCGATCTCTTTTTTACTATGGTAATAATCAGTTACATTTTGGTACTGATTTTATCGCGACTTTTTCCGAGTCGCACCCGTTTCTTTCTCTGTCCACTGTAGCAGATATTTTGGATTTTGCTTCTTGCACCCCTCTTAGAGGTAAGTCAACACGTCTGTTTGTTACCCGTCTCTTCCCTAAACATTTGAAGGAGCAGGAGAATATTATCGAAAACCATGTTGGTTAATATCGTCAGCGGCCGACATCAGACATCAGCTTAACACTAAAATCACTCAGCGTATTTGCTTAATTGCTGATAAGGCCAGTCTGCTCTCGTCACAAAGCTGGTAATACGGGATGACAGAGTTTGGACAGACAGGACTGACAAGATTACTTTCGATTAAGTATTAAGATGTTATATCTCACACACATTGCTGGGAGAGTTTACCGATATGTTTGTGAATTGGTGCACAAGGCATCGGATGGTTGATTACAATGTATGGGAAACGTGACCTTTGTATCACGCACAAAATTATTCCATGTCGGAATACTTTAAAATTACCCCTCCCAACATTTTTGTTTGAAAGGATTTAAGCCCTGAGCAGCTCCAAAACAAGCAGATGCGGGGGTAGGACAAGCATTTAACATGACACGTTTCAGTGTCATTTTACTGTAAGAATTGCTTCCGAAAGACACCAGACTTGCCAATAATTAGAATCAGGATTCTACCTTATCAGACCGGAAACCTTTTATTGGAGTATTCATAAGGACTTACAAAACAGCCCAGGAAAACGCTATCAATTAAATAAGGAAAACCGAAATATCTGAGTAAACTGAAACACATAGAGTCATAGAGGGAATTATCTTATAAAAGTAACGACACACAAGAACACGTGTAAGAAGCCTAATCTAGTGCCTTAATTTCATTTATCTGAGCAAGACGTCTGTGAGCCAGCATTGGCGTAAGTTGTCATTTTACATTGTGTTTTTCATTACTAACATGTGACCTAATATGTATACATTCCCACGTGAATTTTAATATGTGAAAATCGCTAGTGGATGTCCAAGTCATTTGATGCTGGCAACCTCAGCGTATAGAATGATGATTTAATGAACCACCACTGCAAGGGCTGGTGACAGCTTTATCGCTAGTTTCTGAAAGCGAACTAAAAGCAAAAGGTAGTCCAAAGTTCCATATGGAGCAGGAGGAGACAGATGAAAGAAATGAACTTTTCAGTCAGTGTAAATGTAAATAAAAACAGATTCAGTTTATATTGTGAATACTTTTCAAACAGTGGAGATGTAAATGTAACCGTATTCTAAATGTACTATTAACCTTTTCATTTTAAATGTAAAATAAGGATAAAGCTATTCAATTTAAATGTAAAGAAAGTTTATCTCGAGGGATTAATTTTAATTCTCATCGAGGATAAATTCTGACATATATGGGATGGTAGAATAGGAGAAAGGGGACACTTAAGTATGTGTCAGGAAACGCAATACCCAAGAGAGCGTTTCGTTTCTATTCTTTTACCATAGTTGTTTGTGGTGGTACCAGTGAAGGTACTAATCCCTGGAACAAAGTGAGGGTAGAAGTGGACTGACGCAGAAACGCGGGACCAGCTTAGCAGTTACTCCTTGAGTGTTCTGAGAACGTGCTGCACCTTTAAGCTTAACCAGAGACGTGAGAACTCCTGTATCCTATCTGCACAGACCCCATCATCGGGAGCAGAAACTACTATTGGCAGCTAAGTGAAACCTATAAGCTGCCAAAGGGAACGTTTTTCATAATATCTACTATCATTCAATGATGAACATTTTATTTTAAACTATCCAATTATTTTAACCCTCATTAAAAGTAAATGATTATTAAACTTGTTACTTGTAATTATACAAATTTAGCTTTGATTTAATCATTTTAAATGTACTGCATGTTTGTCTCAGTCAATTTACTAAACACACTCTAAACAGAGCTATACCAGAATAATAAGAATTCCATTGAGTAAATCAGATTGGGAGCTTGACGAACTGAAAAAAATAATTGATTAATCCATCACAAACGTTGTTCTTCAGATCATAGAATTAACATTCTCGCCAATACAGCATTGTTTTCGCTTTTCTGAATATTGTGTGGAAACACCCTCGGGATAGAAGCGTCATTACCTTTCTATCTACCAAGAGTAATCTTGTGCGAAGGTAGACACCTTTGACGATCCACTTTAGATACTCATGAGTTTTCGCCACTGTTGGACCACTACTGCAAAGCAGGGGAGGCAAGGTTAAACTAATTTGGGACTGCAACTGAGACATATAAAATAATCTAGTGAAATCGGAGACACAAATTAGACTGCATCGCATCGACAAATTAGCAACTCCCAGGATCCAGAGAGACATCGGACAAATATTCCAGAATTAAATGTGATAGATTAAAGAATCTGGGCGTTTCTGCAACTTAAAAGAAAGCCCGCAATTTTAAATACCAACACTGGAAACTTAAGGAATCAGAGCACCCGTCATAAGAGAAATAATAAAATTTCCCTGACCAATTGTTCGAAGCATCTAATCAAAGTTTCTATGTCAATTCTACTGTGCCAGGTGATTGTTTCCCAAGTAATTTGGGGTACGTTGTGAACATTTCAGTATCAAATTAAGTCTCAGTGAAGACAATTTTTTAAAGCCTCGCTGAGTGGATACGATTCTGGCCAACCTGGTAGAATATCCATTATATGTAGTATGTATTTATTCCCCATTAATGTTGTTGGATAAGGTCCAGATATATCCATGTTGATCTTTTCCATCTTATAATTTGGCGTGTCCATCTCTTGAGTGGGATACTTCAACGCTTTCAAGTTCCATGTTTTTCATGTGATGCACTAGTCCACATACGATACTACATCACTGTTCATCATGTGCCAATAATATCTCTTTTTAATGACTTCCAACGTCTTGTCTCTCCCCATGTGACCGTTATTGTCATGATAAGCCTTGAGCACTTTCTTTACAAGATGTTTTGGAATATATTTCCTCGGCACACCAACTTCTTTTGGGTTAATGTATTTCGTCGCACTATCAAGCGGGTTTATCCTTGAAGTTCTTCGCTTCTTTATCCTCATTCCATATCTTTCTTTTCATCCGTCTAATCTCTGGATCTTTGTCTTGTTCCTTCTTGAAGTCGATAACTTTCAGTTGTGAATCTTCTTCCGAATAATCTTCATCCGTTCCCGATATTGACTGCGTCTCCATTCTGTTAGAATTTATGATGTTGACCGGTTTGAATCGATCATCCCCTTCTATTGTCATCCCTTTCTGGTGTGGTATCCTTGACAATAGATCCGCGCATGTTTTGTGGGTACCTTTGATGTACTCTATTTTCATGTAATAGCTTTGTAGGTTCACAGCCCACGTTTGCAATTTCCTTTGCTGATCTTTCGCTTTGGTTGACCATGTCACTAGTGGCTGATGGTTACAATGGTTAACGCCCTTTCTTCGTTCTATGCTTACGACCTTCTAACTTAGAGACTATAAACTCCGTTACCCCGCCCTTCCCGTTTTCGGGGACAAGTCGCTGACAAAATTACGTGCCTGACTGCTAGCCAACCCCCCCCCCCCCACCCCCATTTAAAAAAAAAAAAAAGGAAGACAGTTAGAGATATGATTGCCGTATAGATAGTGCTTGAAACAAAGACAGGTAGGTGTGGCTAAACCAGAAATTAAACAGATGGCGGAATGCATGGCTGTATGCGCGATAATCTGGACATGCTAATTTAAGGACACACGTGGACCCCACGTTTGCGATTTTGATTTCAACAAACAGAGGGGCGCCGGTGATATTAAAGTGTAGCTTCAATTTCATCTGTCACAGTAGGCGATCCCTTTCCTGTGCACCTAACACATTCCAATGTGACATGGTGGTGGCAGCACTAAAGATAAATGCCAGATCTATGACACCATATGTATCCCCTGGTTTATTTGTCAGTCTAGGTGGGCGTCCATCATTCAAGATGGTAATGCTCATGTTACGTACTGCCTGGCTCAAAGCTATACCATGACTATTTTATGTGATGTTTCCCACTCCTTGGATACAGCAGTAATATCGCCAGCAAACACCTTATGTTAGAATCTTCAGACAATTCCGCCAGAAAATTCAAACTACTCTCTTTTGTAAGATGGTCGACATGGGCTTATAAATTGTAGACTCGCCACTACTGACCGCCTATACTCACAGCAATCCCCTGCAATTCCCCATCCTCACTAGTTTGGCAACTCATTTCCAGCCACGTATGAAGTAGCTCATGTTTTACATATATAGCCTGCCCTCGTCTACCAGGCCCACATGGATTGGAGTAAGATCTGTAGCCTGGACAATTGATAACACTATTGGCTTTTAAATTGTCTCCTGGATCATGAGGATATCAAAATTGTAGATGATTGTTTGTATAATGGCTGCCCGTTGATTGGCATTTCGGCGATTCCAGCATCATATGCACATACTTCATCGAGAGGCGATCTGCTTTTTTTTGAACTTTCTCTTTCATGCCCTTCTTTCTCTCTCTCTCTCTCTCTCTCTCTCTCTCTCTCTCTCTCTCTCTCTCTCTCTCTCTCTCTCTCTCTCTCTCTCTCTCTCTCTCTCTTTCTCTCTCTCTATCTCTTCTCTCTCTTACCTCTCCTTCTGCATTTGTATTTCCTCATTTCATTTGCTGCAGGTATCGACGACAAAGCACGATCTCCGTAGCTCTTGCGATGATTCCGGATAGTTAAAGTACTCATGGTGTATTTGCAATAAATGGTGGAATTATTCGGTCACCCTAGATCCACCATACCAGTGAAGAGTCAAGGAATGTCCTTATGAAGTACATCTGCCTGTTGCCGCCCCGCTCGCCCTCCAGACATCCAATGTTCGCGACTGCTTACCCAGCAGTCGTTCAGTCTCTCGGCACATTGGTCCAACCTAGTCTTGGAGTCATTCATGTGACAGTGAGTTTTGTTACCCCAGCATTATTCGTGCCAGTGAGATAAGGTCATACATTTTTAGTAGGACCAATCACAATCATTGACGGTGACAAGAGCTCACAACACTGTTGTGTTTTTACTTGTGAGTTGTGGAGAAGCCATGTTTAAGCATTTCATCAATGCAGAACCACATAGGTATTTCTGAGTGTTAGTTCTTGAAGTTATTCAGAACGAAGATATAGCGTGATAAACTTTAGTGTTATTATTCACACGACGTAATATAAGCGGTAGCTATATTTCTGTACTAGGAGGAAGACTATTTAAAGTAGTAACACAAGTAAGTACATCTCGATTTAATTCTGTCCCCAGCTAAAATTGATTTTTATTAAAGGAAGAAACCAAGAAACATCCACAGATGTATTGAAGTTTCATCATCTGAACAAAATAGCACCTTTAAGTATTATAGGTAACAAGCGCAAATATTTTTACTGAAAAGTTGAGGAAGCAAAGGTCAAAGTGACCTAGATCGTGAGTTGCACGCGATTTTTGGGTAACTCACACAATTACGGAGAGAGAAAGGAAAATACGGTCACTACGGTAAACTACCTTCACAACAAAGAATATTGATTTGATTTTCAGTTGCATCTGTTTATTTATGTATAGCTGTAAATAAACCTTGTTATATGACTCAGCCGAGTTATGCAGATTTGTCAAATTGAATGCAAAATTACAACACGGTTAGTAAGTACACCACTATGCACCTTAAAAACAACTAACGAGAGAAGAACGAGCCTGGCGTAACCATACAAGAATCTACATCTCTAGCGGACGGCTAGTAATACACTTGATGGACATTGACGGAAAGAAGATATAATACCAATATAACACGGTCACATAATATTAATTGGCACCGTGACCAACTCTCGAGGTGCACCCATAACACAGAAAGACGACCATACATAGGATAAATATATAAGAAGAGTACCCATAACATAAGAACGACCTCAACGAAACTTGTTGAAATATTGAAATCGATTCTAATCATGACCAAGTACTACAACAACAACAAATTGTGACCGCTTGGCCTTTCACGCTAGCTTTGTCCCTCCTACTTTAACGCTAAGAGTTTATATGTGCTAGAAGATGCTAAACGTAAGAGTGACAGACCTTAAAAGCAAATAAGACGTTTTTACACAAAACGCAGTATTCATTCAAAGTTCAGTTGCCGTTACTGCTCTGACAGGGTAAACGTAGGTCAGTCCCAGATAATAATGAATGGGTTTTATAAGCGCGAAAGTGGGAAATGAATGTTTGTGTGATCTGGTTTTTTTTTATCCTATTGTTAAGTTGGAAAAGATCACACATGTGAAAATAAAGTCGAAATAACAGAATGTCGTGTGCAAAAAGGTCTAAAAGCTGAGGAACGGAGTGCAAATGTTAATTATTGTGTCGTGTGAAAAAAAGGACGGGTCGTGTGAAAAAAGGCGGGGAAAAAGAAGAAATAGTATAAATAGAAGAGTTGTGGGCGATAGGTAGCGATTTCAGGACTTATGATTCCAAGGATACCATGATTTTAGACTAGAGGATTTTTACTGATGGCGTTAGGAGAACTTCGTCTTTGAGGATACCAAGACAAGTTTTTGAGTAAACAAATCAGTAAATTATTTCTTGTGAATATACATATATTATTCTATCTGGATGTACCTATATTATTCAGTTGGATTATAGATTGTTCATTTTGGATAAACAACCATCATTTTGTGAAATTTACAGTGTTTGTTTAATGACATCAATAAACTCTAATATAATTTTCTACATTTGCTGTTTGTGGAAATTTACAATAATTTCTTGTGGATTATACGTTATTGTGCTGAACCTGTTTTGAGTATCACCAAACTCAAAGGGAAGAACATTCCTGGGTTAAATAAATTAACAAAAGGTCAAGTATCACCATCTCTGGAGGAAGGCCAGTTATCACTTGAACCACCACAACATATGAAGGATTAACTCTAACTACATAAAATCAATATAACTACTAGTGCCGTATAAACATATACGGCCACATATTACACTAATTGGCGCCGTGACCTGCCCTTTTTTTGGTGAAGACAGACAGGCATAATCAATAAAATGGATCCAAGCCTAGAACAACTGCAGCAACAACAAGCGTTGTATACGCTACAGCAACAACAGCAACAACAACAACAGGCGTTATATGCACAGCAGCTACAACAGCAACAGGAAATGCAACAGGCAAACGTCAATCCTGCTAACGTACCCTTACCTGTAGAGGCCGAACCCACGATGACCGCGTTGCAACGGATAACAGGCACGCTATCCAATGTAGATCACTATAATAAATATAACCAAATTCGCTCGGTTATAACCCCCATCACGGGCGATTCTAACACATTTCGGAGATGGCTAATGTACAGACACAGATATACGAGCAACAATACATATTGCCAGAGAGAAGCAGACATCAACAATACATATTACCGGAGAAAACCAGAGAGCCACAATACATATTGCCGGAGTGAATCAGAGAGCACACCGCATAACTACAATAGAAGATCCCAGATCACATATCGAGACAATAGCAACAAAACGGGTCGCATAGCCACTGTCGACAGCCACTGGAACAGTCTCAATAAAAGATATTGTCGCATAGCTGTTAGAAATTTTATCAACGGAATCAAACAACAAAAGATATGGGAAGTAAATAATGTCACAACGACTGATCAACAAACATGTATGACTACGACAGAAGATGGAATGAGGGTACATATCAGACCAATACAGCAATGGAGAACACCACCTAACATACATCACCAGGTCGGTTTTGTAACATCAAGTGACACAAGGCCAGACTTACAAGTGAAGAAAACAAAGATCAGTTGTGTTGCGACACAAACAAACGTTGACAGGTCAAGTCAGGTCAATGACCCAGAACCACAGGTGAAGAAAACAACTATTATCAGTGTAGCAACACAAACAGAGAATAGAGCTGCAGTTTCAGCAACACAAACAGAGAATAGAGCTGCAGTTTCAGCAACACAAACAGATGTTGACCTTAACACTGACACATCATACAGGCGTACAAGAACAGTACAGAAGACGAAACAGGGAGGAGTAAGCACAGAGGAGATGAAGAAAGCACTAAAAGACGAACTGAAGGGAGCTAAACCTGACACAGTAGTACTAAAATATGTACAGAGATTTCTGGAGAGAAAGTTTGATACAGACTTATCAGAAAAGAAAGAAGACATTCGTAGACTTGTGGTGAGAGTAATGGGGAAACTTAATTACTGGGGAATCAAAATAGTGGAAAGACCCGTGTTCTCAGATTCATCAAGTTACTCAGACGGGGTATCGTCAGATGAGGAGGATGAGTAAGAATACACGGAGAGGTGCGAAATGGTAGAACAGTTGGGAAAAGAAGTGAGAGAAGAAGTGAATGACACGAGTAAGAAAATGGTTAAAGTGGATGAACCAAACATGGAGGAGTTGAAACCGGTGATAGCAGCCATCATAGCAAGGCCTGAGGTTCATTTATCAAGGAGTATAGTCTGGAGACTGCAACAGGAAAAATATCATACAAACTTTCCACAAACAAGAATTGAAATAGATCTGGTTGTAACAAAAATGTTAGATGAAGAAAACATGAAGAGACACAGAATAGAGCAGGCAAATCGCAATCGAAGTCAGACAATGAAGAAAAGAAGGAAGTAATACAGCCTCTGATCGATGTGATGCAAGAGGAGTATGAAGACGCAGTCAAGAAGAAACAAAGAAACAAGGATGATATGAGAGCCTAGCTGCACTACACAGAAACAAAACATCGGTGTTCGCAACGTTATTCACATGATCACAACCATCATTCCCTACCCTCTTATCAGCCCCCAACATACTCCCTACGCGACCCCCGTCGCAACCCCAGTGATTATGTGAAGCGAACATTTGATGACAGAAGACATACCATGGAACCCAGAGGACAAGTAAACTACAGATTTGAACAGCCCACGACCAGTGAACCTACTTTCCCACTAGATAATCTCCTGCAAACCCAGAGGAAGTATCAAGGTGAAAATCCCATCGAAGTCATACTACAAGAGAAGTATAGAGCACATCAGATAGCTAATCGTAATGCACAGAAAGCCTTCAAGAAATGGCAGAAACAACATGATAAAAGAGCTAAATTAGAACAATTTCAAGTTGGTGATAAATGCGTTTGAACAAGATGACGAGAAGAACATAGTCACCAAAGCTCATGCAGCACAAATTAAGACAGCTACTCATCGCCCGATAGCACCACCAGTTTTATCTAATGGCAGACCCATGCATAAAGCCACATTGAACCACTTTCATTCCACAGATACGTCAAAAACCTCACACAGAGAATCTGAGAACATAAATACATATTGCCGCAGAGAATCAGAGAGAAACAATAGAAATAGCGACGAACACACAGACAACTCTGTTTCACAAGCAGAACGGCACACATCTGAACAAGATAATGATACTCGACACACAGCACCGCCTAATGATGAAAACGCACACAACGCTACATGCACACTTGAGGAAGATATTATTCTTCCACCACCTCCATTGAGACATGAATCTGACCTAGATACAGCAGATCCCGAGTGTGACCACGAAAGCATGAACAGTCCAGACAACACTGAATCTCGCACAGCAAACAAGCGCCCATATTCTGGAACAACAGATGACTCACCACCGTCAACAAAGTTTGTGAGGTTACCTCAAGAGCACATACGAGTACGTATGAAATTGCGAAGAAAACGCAGAAAGCCACACAAAACGCAGCATGAGGTGCACCATTTCAACACTACTTCATCCTTACCCTCGACAACTGCAGCCACCACCCACTCGACAGTGCGAAATACGCCATCCTCTTGTGATCAACGATTGACGAGGAAAAAAGTTCTCTTGATGGAAATCGCCAACTTCCTCATGTCAAATTCGTAAACGTCCAGTTCAACGATTATTGGTTTATTGGAGAATCAATCTTCTCTAATAACAAAAGGTACTTACCCAGCTAAAGTACCCAACGAGTGCTCTCTCTACAAATAGCACTCTCCTCCGTTACCCCCATCATCTAAAGTCACTAGTGTCCATTTTTTTTTTTTGGTAGGAAATTTTATTTTTTCAGAAAGATGTCAGCCTCAGTCAAGATCCTGCTGATGATACTGACGATATTGACAGTTACGACATCTGCAACACCCACATATACTAACAAGTTATTATGGCGTGACGCCACTGTGTTTTAATGTTATATAATTATTTCATATTCTTCGTCAACATGGACTGTCATTATCATTACATCTTTTATACCAATACGTCAAGAAATTGAAGAACGTTCGCAAACATTCGCAGATCTACAACACTATGTTATCAAGGTTAAACAGAACTTTAAATTATTTCATTTGTACAAATTACACCACTTTTGCCTTTGAAAATCTTTATAATAGGACTTATGCTTTACAACAGTTTTAATTTTTTTCCCCCCTTATTGGTGAATCTTGTGACAAAATCAAACACACTATATGCACACACATATTTTTCCTTTTTGACACATCAGAGATTTTTTTTAATGTGTTAACTCACCGCTTTCCTTTTGTGTTATGGAAAGGCCGTTTTATAATGTTCAATCGCATCGAGAATGTATTTTGGCGATTTTTTTTCTTAATGATGCTTTTTACAACCTGAATGATCGTATAAGGCTTCTCACGTTATTCAAGCCGACACCCTTTCTCACAGATATATGACAAATCAGACGTCAAATTTATTCTTCCCTACACATCCAAAGGCTTTTTCATCTCCTGTCATCTCCATCACAGACGGAGCGTTTCTAAATCGACGCTCCTTTCCGAGCTGTCAAAATACTCAACATGAATTTACCTATGTTAACGTGTCTATCAAATTCTATAAATACTTCTTCGTAGTCTGGGAAACACCCCTTCTCGCATTCCTGAATCCAGTGAGACACACCAGAGGTCATGACCCGACACACTAGAGTGTCAGGACTATTGATTTTGCTTAGCATAATTGGTGTTTTAAATTTTAAGCGGTTTTGTGTATAAATACCATGTGTACAAGAAGATGAAATGTCCACAGCGGACATCGGTAAAAGATATAGAGGACATTGTTACCCCCCCCCCCCGGACACAGTTAACGCCCCTAAGACCCCCGAGTACATTCCCATGACTGACATTCGTTCCCCTCTGTTTAGGATTGTTTCGGGGTTTGCAAGCATGTGAATGTCTGCAGCATTCTCATGGTTGCACCACAACCACCTCAGCTGAATGAGTACTGGAAAATCGCGCACAATCCTCAACACAGTCCCACGGTGATAAACCATACTCCGTCATTTATCCCAATATACATCCCTCCCCCTTCCCCTCCACTAAATAACTGAGACATATATATATATTTTCACCTAAATTTGACTTGGTGATATGCAAGTATTTTGCAAGTTAGGTAAAACTTATATGTTAATCAACACAGTTCGCGGATTGGCGAAATACTACATTGTTACATGCACACCATGACGATTCCATGAGAAATCGCTAACATGGTAACGGATAAGTTCACATGTTGATAAACCTTGAATTGAGAAATAAACATCACATATTGATGTACCTGTATTTTTCTGACCATTTGTCACGTTGTAAGCGGAACGCTACAGTATATTTTCTTGACAAATTGTTGTCCATTATTATGAACTTGCATTTGTATGCAGATTTTATATTTGATTACGAACCTATAAACAGTTTGGTACTTGGTTCATGGTAACTGAGATAGTTTATACTCCAACACCTGATAGTTATTTGGATCGGTATAGTTGTCCTCCCTCATAGTAACGACTATTACATAAGTTGGAGATTAGAGACATTTTTAAATAAATACTTTGTAACTCCATGTAACCAGATTAATAATGCTATATTTATATTGTGCGACGAACACATAGACAGTTCACCAAACTTGTCCAGATTTTTGGTGTTTAAGACCCATATACATCCTGTTAAATCACTGACCGCAGTGGCAGGATTGGGGTCGCCTGTATCATATGATTGTATTATATTTACCATGTTCTATATTGACAGTTACGAGAGCGTACAGCTCCAGTTCACATTTTTTAAATAATAAATTTATAGATTAACATTGCCATGTATGTATATTCCCATGTCATAATATATATACGAGCTCATATATTACTTTTTTTTTCGTCCCACGGTCTGATGTTTGACCATTAGTTCTATGCTGTTAGGCTGATGTTCGTTGCAGCTACTACATTTAAGATTGTTAAATACGTAATGAATATTAATCACTTAAGTTAAATATTGCCAAATCATTTTTTTGTTTTGTTTTTATTTCTATTGTTTGCACAACCCATGAAAATCGTATGCGATTATTTTTTTGTTTTAATTTTTAATTTTTTTATTTAAATATTATCATTAAGTATGTTATCATTATGGTGATGACTAACGCACAGCGTTGTTCATATTGATATTGGTAAGAAGTAGTGTACATCAATACTGTTCAATGGCGAAGTGTTTTAACAAATTTTATGTATCCCCCGTTTTACGCATTATAAATATACTGGGATCCCTCGTTTTACGAACAATTTTTTTTTTCATTTCTTTTTTCTTTTTTTTTCTCTCTAAGAGACTCTACCAATAGGTTAGTCGTTTATAACAGTCACTAGCATGAGGTACTTAGTTGATAGTACGCAAATGTCTCCCTCTGGGATACATTTGTGTGGCCAGGGACGTATGTGACCGCTTGGCCTTTCACGCTAGCTTTGTCCCTCCTACTTTAACGCTAAGCGTTTATATGTGCTAGAAGATGCTACACGTAAGAGTGACAGACCTTAAAAGCAAATAAGACGTTTTTACACAAAACGCAGTATTCATTCAAAGTTCAGTTGCCGTTACTGCTCTGACAGGGTAAACGTAGGTCAGTCCCAGATAATAATAAAGGGGTTTTATAAGCGCAAAAGTGGGAAATGAATGTTTGTGTGATCTGGTTTTTTTTATCCTATTGTTAAGTTGGAAAAGATCACACATGTGAAAATAAAGTCGAAATAACAGAATGTCGTGTACAAAAAGGTCTAAAAGCTGAGGAACGGAGTGCAAATGTTAATTATTGTGTCGTGTGAAAAAAAGGACGGGTCGTGTGAAAAAACGTGGGGAAAAAGAAGAAATAGTATAAATAGAAGAGTTGTGGGCGATAGGTAGCGATTTCAGGACTTATGATTCCAAGGATACCATGATTTTAGACTAGAGGATTTTTACTGATGGCGTTAGGAGAACTTCGTCTGTGAGGATACCAAGACAAGTTTTTGAGTAAACAAATCAGTAAATTATTTCTTGTGAATATATATATATATATATATATATATATATATATATATATATATATATATATATATATATATATATATATATATATATATTATTCTATCTGGATGTACCTATATTATTCAGTTGGATTATAGATTGTTCATTTTGGATAAACAACCATCATTTTGTGAAATTTACAGTGTTTGTTTAATGACATCAATAAACTCTAATATAATTTTCTACATTTGCTGTTTGTGGAACTTTACAATAATTTCTTGTGGATTATACGTTGTTGTGCTGAAACTGTTTTGAGTATCACCAAACTCAAAGGGAAGAACATTCCTGGGTTGAAATAAATTAACAAAAGGTCAAGTATCACCATCTCTGGCGGAAGGCCAGTTATCACTTGAACCACCACAACATATGAAGGATTAACTCTGACTACATAAAATCAATATAACTACTAGTGCCGTATAAACATACACGGCCACAAAATGTTGGCCCAGCAAAATCAACAACAAATGTTAGCCCAACAACAGGCTGTGGCTGTATAACTACCATTGGGTTTGAAAACAGACAATAGATTTGTAACAAAAGCTCAAGTATAAAATAACGTAAAACTACCATTTTGTTAGAAACAGGCCATAAAATCTTAACTTAAATAAAAAGACATAGAAGGGAGGGAATAATACGGCAGGACGTTGGTAATAAATGCAGGTTATCCTTTAGCGGAGGTCACGTGATGTTTTAACCCAATGAAATAGCTGGGTTGAGCCTAACCAGCGCTTGTCGGCAGATTTCCCAGCAAAAAGTAAGCGAAGAAAAATGTCTGAAGGGAACAGACGTGTCTATACAAGCCAGTAAGAAGTTTTTCCACAAATGGACCTTAGAGGTGGTTGAGATAATCAACCAAGTAATTATTCCGTGTACTACTACACTACTATGTATGAGCATGGACTTAGATGTGTGTTTTTCCATTTTTTCGGGATATTTGTGAGTATAAATGCAAAATATCTTTTGTGTTCCAGCACGTTTTGCCTTACGTTGAGAAACCAATGATTTTTTTTCCAAGTTTGAGGAAAATCCTGTTAAAAGCAAAGAAATAAGAACTGGGACTAAGAATGGAATATATGGGAAGAAATAGTAACATAAACCATTGCCTGGTATTGAATATAATGAAAGAAAAATTGGAGAAAACTGGAAAAAGAATAACGCCATCGAAACATGCATTGGTGGCCTGATGCAAGCTTTGAAAACCATGCACGTTATAACATGAAATGTCTAACACTTCATATTACTGTACCTATCTGTATATACATGTTTGATGAGTTCGGGTTATTGAACCATTGTTTGAAACAAATAAAATAGTCTTTGAAAACTTAAATGCTGTCGAGAAATTACTTGGATAAGTGGCCTTGTTGAACTGTGGAGATGTATGGTCTATTAAATCACAAATAAGACTCTCAATTACATCTTCTTCTTCTTCTTCTTCCGTCCTTAGCCACTGACCGCCAAAGCAGTCAGAGGCCATTACGCCTAGTGGCGTCTTAGGGCAACAGCAGATAGGTTTTCTTTGCCATTGTTTCCCATCACGCCTAGTGGCGTCTTTAGAGCAACGGCAAATCAACCCATCTGCTGTTGTTTCCGTAATCGAAGTGACTGGCAAACGGGTGATCAGCCCGTTGTGTCTCAATTACATACCATCAGCAAAAGGAGGACTTCTGGATGAACCTGCACCCATGAAATGAATAGTGAGAAAATAGAAACCTATGGCGAGTTTTAAGCCAGTAATAAGTCACAAATCTTAAATCTCACGTCAGTCAATTATATAATAACTCAAACTGGTGCCTTTAAACTAGTCTACAACGCCACAAGGCCCAAAAGATAGCACAAAAGCAACATCAACAACCATTGATTAACCTTGCACTAGTTCTGTTACCTTCGGAGTTGAACCACAATATGGCAGCATTACAGCGCATTACTGACACGGTCAGTAATGTAGATCTGACGCGAGGTGTTTTGAGGAGATAGGACAGCTTGAATGGAATGGAAGAATACAGATAATACTGTCTTATTGATAGCTTCCGAGTTCGAAGAAACAGCCTCTCCTCGGGAATTAGTGTACTAGAAATTTACTAAAAAGAGAATTCTGGTACCTAAACAGGATATTTTCTGGACGATAAATTCTTCCTCAGGAATCCTACAAAAGGACTGTGTAAAGCACATAAGGTTGAGAAAGAGATTTGGTGTCCAGCCACATTTAAAATATCCCGACCCAATAGAAATTAATTGAATTATGGCTGAGCCCCCAGGGTGTAGATTTATATTTAAAACAAAAAGAAACCCAAATAAAGTTAACAAAAGAAAATAACAACAGACGCTGTTATGTAAAGTTGGATAAGAGGGTATGGAATCTCACATTTCTTATTATACATATAAATATGAAAAAAAAGTTTAGCTCTACTGTTTCTAAAAAAAAAACAACTAGTTTGGTCATCACTTGGACCAGAGATCTTTTCTATGGTAGGGTTGCTGGTAGGTGTTAATACTCATCTCCTCAAGGACTGTAGTAGCTGCGGAGATGATTTGTGTTCAGACTCTCTTGGTGTTGTATGCTCCAGCACTGTGGTCTCATAAACAGTTCTATGGGTTCAGAGGGTGTCAGAGTTTGCTTCCCTGGACTCAGTGCACATCACAGATAAGGATGGGGTAAGTCACCTCTGCTGAATACCTCTTCTGCTTATGGGATGTGTTTTATGGTTACTGGGTGATAGGATATGGTTGGGTATGATAACCTATTTGATAGGGTATGGTTGGTAAGGGTAATCTTTGGTACCATGGACTCGTACCCTGGACCTGGTTTAGGTATCTGGTAACCGCAACCTGGTTTAGTATCTGGTAACCGCAACCTGGGTTTAGTACTGTGTAACCGCAACCTGGGTTAGTACTGTGTAACCGCAACCTGGGTTAGTACTGTGTAACCGCAACCTGGGTGGACTGGAAACAATTGAAGTACCGTTAGTGGTTTTCAAGAGCAATCATCTCCCAAGTCTGATGGCCGGTAAGCGTCCATCAGAAAGTAAATTAACACAATGATAACTATCCTTCAGTTACAATGTGTGATCTATTATCTATGAAATACTCCATCTTAACTGACATTATAGCGTATCTTGAGTTCTCAGTCTCTATCTGGCTGTCGGCTTATTTACAGCAGTGGTTTTCCCCATGTGGGCAATGAGTTTCACAAATTGTGAGGTAGGGGCTGGGGTCATCAAATGGTTGAGAACCACAGGTTCACCTTGTGCCCATAGAGCAGTATTTTAATTCTGGGGTCACTGTCAACAATGGTTTGAGAACCACCGGGTAATAGTTTCCTATGCTGCTTTAACCTGTTGGGGTGTCATTGCTGCCAAGGTCTGAGAACCAATGATTTACATTCTTGCTTACTCGAGCAGTAAATCATGTGGAGGGTAGTCATGGTCTCAAGGCTTGAGAACTGCTGACTTACATTTTGTCAGTCAAGTGGTAAATTCATTAAATAGCTAAATAATTGCAAGCATTCTTAAAGTCCTAGTTCCTGTAGCACATAACATTCATAAACTGATCATAAAATAGTTCTTCAATCATCAAACATGGTATGTGCATAAGATTGCATTAAATACATATAAAGAACATTCCATGATGCAAAAATTAATGTCCCATATTTCAGAAAGGGGAAAGAAGTGATTGAGAACTTTTGTATCAAGTTTGTAGTCTTGACAGAGAACACTGAAGCCTCATAAGAAATAGAAAATAGAAGCACCACTAAGACACTTCTGTTTTGCTTGGATCAATATGCAAATCTCAAAGTAACAACAATAATATACATCAATTATTTTAACCCTGTCTTATTTCTGCCAGGCTGTGAGATAAAGATCAGGAGTTAATTAGGTTTAGGACCTTAGCAAACTCATACATTAGTTTGAGTGATCTGTAAAGATACAAATAACAGTTATTGTCACTGAAAATGGAAATGCATTTAAACTTTAACAAAAAGTTACTGCAATAGCAAGCTGTTGATAAACATATGATTATTCATGTTATAAAATCAGCAGTATTAGTTAGATCTACTTACTTCGCTCAACTGAATTCACTAGGAATATTTTGCAACAGTAATGCCCACTTTGGGCCCATATACGCTTCTACTTCGAGCGATGGTTAGCGTTCTAATGCTTAAAATTCCCTCCCAATTCCAGGATGAAGTTCCCGGGCAGGGGTGGGCTGTGGCATTGGTGCAAATTCATCTTGGTCGAAGGGATATCACGTTAACTCCATTAACTCGCCATAGTATCCACTGCTACGTGTTTTTACATGCGTTCCCTTCGTGAACCCAACACAGGTCACTTCCGGACGTTGCACCGTGTTTTTTTCACCCGTGACTTTCGCTGGCTAAGGAATAATTTATTACCTTAGGCCCTGTGAATCCGCTAGCGAATAGTGAAATCTAAGACTAGCGAGAGAGAGAGACTTTATCATTATAAGAATGAAAAAGATTTCGGAAAGGAATATGTTATAATCTAAAGAGAGATTTTTGGTTTCTTGTCAAATGATAGGAGAAATTTGTAGAGGGATAAAATAATAGACAGAAGAAAAAGTCGGAGAGAGTCGTTTCACGACATAAGCCCCCTTTTGAAAGTTCGTCCAACGGCCAACTAAGTTCTAGCCGAATCTTCTCTTATATCAGACACTGCATTCATGTATCGTGTCCTCCGTTTCTTTAATCCAAATATTTCCTCTTTTTCCTCTGTCTAACGGTATGCCTGTAATCCACACATGGATATTCGATTCCTCTTCAATAAGTAGTTGAGGTGGGTTGAGCAAGCCTGCTCGCAAAATAATCCCTCTCTTCTTTTCCTCCTTATTGATCCTCCATTGAAGCTTGCCTCCTGGCAAAGAGCTTGCCCTAAAGCCTACACTCTGCTTACAATTGGATCTATAGCAAATAGTTTTGCATGATGAGGTTGCCAACCTCATACACAACCTTATTTTAGTCATATTACTTGACCTGCCTAAGGACACATACCTATCTCCCCAGGTATGAGAGCGTGTATGATCTTCTATCGCTGTTTCTCCAGTGACAGAGAAAGATAAGTCTATCATTTGTTCCTGCCCACCAGGTACCAAGGAAATTTGGACCCGCTTCACTTTCTGATCCCAGAGAGTGGGTGAGGTTATTGGAACTGACTAAAGACTAAATGCTTGAGGGTCATGTTCCTCTTTAGCCGTTTCTCCCGTGATAAGGAAGATATTCCTGAAACATGTTTCATCCCACCAGGTACCAAGGAAATTTGGACCCGCTTCACTTTCTGATCCCAGAGAGTGGGTGAGGTTATCGGAACTGAGTGAAGTCTTATTGCTTGAGGGTCCTGTTCCTCTACAGCCGCTTCTCCCATGTTAAAGGAAGATATTTCTGAAACATGTTTCATCCCACCAGGTACCAAGAAACTCTGGCCCGGCTTCACTTTCTGCACGCAGATAGTGGGTGAGACTATCAAAACTTGTTCAGAATTAAGTGCACTGGGGTGGTCAATCCCTTTGCACTCTTCCAACTTTTCAGTGAAAATGTTGGAAGATAAGTTAGGCATTGGAGTCTCCATAGCCTGTTCAGTCACGCCATCTCTTGATCGTGCTGAGTCTCCTAAGATGATATATTTCCCTCCTTGAGGTATCGGGTAAATTCGTTCATCTAATATTGCGGCCTTTACTTTTCCGTTTACAAAGTTCGACCTAACTTCTACATAAGCTAAAGGCAAAATCATCCTTCTGTTGTTTATCATGGGTGCTGTTACCTCAACATTCTCTTCGGTGACTTGATCAAGGTCGATAACAGAGGCTGAGACAAGGGCATCACACCCAAGACCTTGATAATACAAACAGGTGATTTCTTCTCCATTTACTGTGGCAGTCTCCACATTTTGAGAATCCCTGTATCAACTCCGGGCCTTCGTCAAGTTCCCATCCATGGTAGGGACCTTAGCTTTGTATGAAGTCTGTGGGTTTGGGTCTCGGCGCCTGCAGTCTAACTGATGTAGGGTGGCCGACAGGTGATGCTCAAGAACATCCCTTCCCTTCCCATAGGGTTGTTTAATTCTTTTCTGTTGAGTGATCCTATTTGGTTGAGCAATCCTATTTACCCGGTTTTTGGTGCGGTTGTTTTCAGTATGCCTGTTGTGAGTTTTTGCTGAGGATGAGGAAGGTCTCTTCAGATTATTAGCAGCGCTGGGCTCAATCTTATTTTCAGGATAGTCTAGATGTCTCCGTTTGGATATCCATACCTCTGCTCTGTCTGAGCCTGAATTCTGAGACATAGACTTGGCTTCATGTGGTGCAGTTATATTTACCACTGAAGATGGTGATGCAACTGGCAAAGGAGTGGCATGATGAGTATTCCTAGATTCAAGTTTATCCCTGGATTCCATTTTTGTAGGTTAAAACTGAGTTTCCATTTCTTCCTTACTCTGGAGGGATTTTTCTTGTCTTTGACTCTCATGTTCCACATTCTCTTCCTTGCACTTTGCTCTCCATTCCTTCCTTTTCGCTTCTCTCAACCTGTATTTTTCCATCCTTTGTGAAACAAAAGTATCCAGTTCTTCTCCGGAGAGTTCACACTCAATGGCTAACTCTGTCCAGAATGTTCTCCACTCATTCAACTCTAAAGATTCTTCCATTATATCCGTAGTGGTTCGTTGAGCGAGTATGAGATCTCTAACTCACAAACAATAATTAAAGCAAAAATACTTTCTATAGTCTTAACTATACTAAAGTATTACAAAACCATATATTAAATCAAACCAGCCTTAAATAACCATCAAATTAAAATTTAGTTAACAATAGGTAACTAATTACCAGCAGTACCACCAAGAAGAGTTCTCATAACCCAACTTAAAATCTGTGTTTCTATTTCTTGCAAAAATTTATGTGTATTTAAGTCTAGGGTAATTTATATGTCCCCTCTTTAATCTAATCCTAGACTTGGACACCAATAAGTGACCAGTACCTACAGCAGTAGTGGTCTAGGAAAGATAAAGAGTTTTCATATCTCAGACAAGTGTCTAAATATGAAATAAGAGTTTATCCCGGACACGTGCGTCCCAGTTGTCCCGAGGTGTTTTGAGGAGATAGGACAGCTTGAATGAAATGGAAGAATACAGATAATACTGTCTTATTGATAGCTTCCGAGTTTGAAGAAACTGCCTCTCCTCGGGAATTAGTGTACTAGAAATTTACTAAAAAGAGAATTCTGGTACCTAAACAGGATATTTTCTGGACGATAAATTCTTTCTCAGGAATCCTACAAAAGGACTGTGTAAAGCCCATAAGGTTAAGAAAGAGATTTGGTGTCCAGCCACATTTAAAATATCCCGACCCAATAGAAATTAATTGAATTATGGCTGAGCCCCCAGGGTGTAGATTTATATTTAAAACAAAATACAACCCAAATAAAGTTAACAAAAGAAAATAACAACAGACGCTGTTATGTAAAGTTGGATAAAAGGGTATGGAATCTCACATTTCTTATTATACATATAAATATGAAAAAAAGTTTAGCTCTACTGTTTATTAAAAAAAAACAACTAGTTTGGTCATCACTTGGACCAGAGATCTTTTCTATGGTAGGGTTGCTGGTAGGTGTTAATACTCATCTCCTCAAGGACTGTAGTAGCTGCGGAGATGATTTGTGCTCAGACTCTCTTGGTGTTGTATGCTCCAGCACTGTGGTCTCATAAACAGTTCTATGGGTTCATAGGGTGTCAGAGTTTGCTTCCCTGAACTCAGTGCACATCACAGATAAGAATGGGGTAAGTCACCTCTGCTGAATACCTCTTCTGCTTATGGGATGTGTGGTATGGTTACTGGGTGATAGGATATGGTTGGGTATGATAACCTATTTGATAGGGTATGGTGGGTAAGGGTAATATTTGGTACCCTGGACTCGTACCCTGGACTTGGTTTAGGTATCTGGTAACCGCAACCTGGTTTAGTATCTGGTAACCGCAACCTGGGTTTAGTACTGTGTAACCGCAACCTGGGTTAGTACTGTGTAACCGCAACCTGGGTTAGTACTGTGTAACCGCAACCTGGGTGGACTGGAAACAATTGAAGTACCGTTAGTGGTTTTCAATAGCAATCATCTCCCAAGTCTGATGGCTGGAAAGCGTCCATCAGAAAGTAAATTAACACAATGATAACTATCCTTCAATTACAATGTGTGATATATTATCTATGAAATACTCCATCTTAACTGACATTATAGCGTATCTTGAGTTCTCAGTCTCTATCTGGCTGTCGGCTTATTTACAGCAGTGGTTTCCCGCATGTGGGCAATGAGTTTCACAAACTGTGAGGTAGGGGCTGGGGTCATCAAATGGTTGAGAACCACAGGTTCACCTAGTGCCCATAGAGCAGTATTTTAATTCTGGGGTCACTGTCAACAATGGTTTGAGAACCACCGGGTAATATTTTCCTATGCTGCTTTAACCTGTTGGGGTGTCATTGCTGCCAAGGTCTGAGAACCAGTGATTTACATTCTTGCTTACTCGAGCAGTAAATCATGTGGAGGGTAGTCATGGTCTCAAGGCTTGAGAACTGCTGACTTACATTTTGTCAGTCAAGTGGTAAATTCATTAAATAGCTAAATAATTGCAAGCATTCTTAAAGTCATGGTTCCTGTAGCAAATAACATTCATAAACTGATAATAAAATAGTTCTTCAATCATCAAACATGGTATGTGCATAAGATTGCATTAAATACATATAAAGAACATTCCATGATGCAAAAATTAATGTCCCATATTTCAGAAAGGGGAAAGAAGTGATTGAGAACACTTGTATCAAGTTTGTAGTCTTGACAGAGAACACTGAAGCCTCATAAGAAATAGAAAATAGAAGCACCACTAAGACACTTCTGTTTTGCTTGGATCAATATGCAAATCTCAAAGTAACAACAATAATATACATCACTTATTTTAACCCTGTCTTATTTCTGCCAGGCTGTGAGATAAAGATCAGGAATTAATTAGGTTTAGGACCTTAGCAAACTCATACATTAGTTTGAGTGATCTGTAAAGATGCAAATAACAGTTATTGTCACTGAAAATGGAAATGCATTTAAACTTTAACAAAAAGTTACTGCAATAGCAAGCTGTTGATAAACATATGATTATTCATGTTATAAAATCAGCAGTATTAGTTAGATCTACTTACTTCGCTCAACTGAATTCACTAGGAATATTTTGCAACAGTAATGCCCACTTTGGGCCCATATACGCTTCTACTTCGAGCGATGGTTAGCGTTCTAATGCTTAAAATTCCCTCCCAATTCCAGGATGAAGTTCCTAGCAGGGGTGGGCTGTGGCATTGGTGCAAATTCATCTTGGTCGCAGGGATATCAAGTTAACTCCATTAACTCGCCATAGTATCCACTGCTACGTGTTTTTACATGCGTTCCCTTCGTGAACCCAACACAGGTCACTTCCGGACGTTGCACCGTGTTTTTTTTCACCCGTGACTTTCGCTGGCTAAGGAATAATTTATTACCTTAGGCCCTGTGAATCCGCTAGCGAATAGTGAAATCTAAGACTAGCGAGAGAGAGAGACTTTATCATTATAAGAATGAAATCGATTTCGGAAGGGAATATGTTACAATCTAGCGAGAGATTTTTGGTTTCTTGTCAAATGATAGGAGAATTTTATAGAGGGATAAAATAATAGACAGAAGAAAAAGTCGGGGAGAGTCGTTTCACGACAAGATCAACATGCAAAATATACCTAAATTCGCTCAGTGATCATCTTTTTTGATAGAGAGCCCAGGTTCGAATCACATCCTGAAAACGAACCCATGGTTAAATTGGCCATTTACGTCAGCAGTGGAGAAGGAATGACAGTTATAAAAATCACTATCACCAGAGACAGGACCACCAACAGTACGAGTATAGAAATATTGATTATACACCACCACCCAGACCACAACAGATTCATAATGTATCCCAGATACTTTGTTACAATTGTGGCAAGCCAAATCATATTGTCAGTGCATTTCAAGCAAGACTTAACAGCAACAAGATAAATAGTGTCTCCAAGCACTAAGATAGCCTCAACAACAGAACAAGACGTATAGCCGTCAGAAACTTCATAGGCGAAATAAGAAAAGAAACAGAGTGGCAGATAAACAATTTGACGACAAGAAGTGAAAAACAATGTAGCATCACATTAGACAATGGACAGGAAGTACACATATGTCCAATATGGTTTGAAAAGAGCACCAACATTGGGCAAAGTGAGAATGAGAATGTCAGACGACTACTTCGAAATCTACGAACTATAAACATTGTACAGCTGACAGTAGATGCAGCGACACAAACAGAGAATAGAGCTACAGTTTCAGCACACAACAGGGTTACAACTATCCAAACGACGAGCGGAAATAGCTATGCAGTGTCAAGAAGAAGCAAAGAAGCAAGAACTTATCACAAGAAAGACATGAGAGTCTACCCGCACTACACAGAAACAGTACATTGGTATTCGCAACTTTATTCACATGATCACAACCATCATTCCCTAACCTCTCATCAGCTCCCACCATACTCCCCGCGCGAGCCCCGTCGCAACCACTGTGATTATGTGAAGCGGACATTTGATGACAGAAGACATACCATGGAACCAAGAGAACAAGACCACCAGATAGCCCATCGAAATGCCAATAATAGCATACAGTCATCCCCACCAATACCGAAACAAGTATATTACAGATCTGAACAGCATACGACCAGTGAAGCAGAATCAGATTCTGAATGTGTGTATTACAGTACTGATACAGAGAACGATATAGTACTTTCACCACCACGACTAGAAGAGTCAGATATCGATATTTTAAGCGCTCCTAGAAAATCAGACATTTATAGATAGCGAACCCCAAATCAACATCAGGTCGACAGCCAAAAGCCCATATAAATTGTCATCAGAAGATTCACCACCCATTGCAAAGTACAGCAGACTCTTGCAGGAGCATGTTTGGTATAAAGTCATGAGAAAGCAACGCCAGACGAAAACGAACAAGTCAAAGGAACTCTACAACCCATTCATCTTCCACAGTCTATACATCCTCTATGCGAGAAACATATAACACAGCTACCATTTCTTCGCCTACGCAAGCTTACGATAGCAGACTCTTGAAGCGAGAAATAGCGCTCTTAGAAATCGCTGAACTGCTTTAAATTAGCGAAGGCGTTCCCTCTTCATAGCGCCCAACCGACATGATACTCCCTAATCATAGTATCCAACGTAGTACGTACTCTTCTCTATACAGTACGCGACAGTGTTTACCAATTTTATGTTTTCCCCTTTACCATATTTAACCTTAATACAAAGTGCAAGAGTTACTCATGCACGTTTCTCAAACTATGATGACCTTTCAAGCTCACGCAGGCATGATAACACTTTATCGCATACGCTAAACTTTTCTATCGCACCAGTAGATTTATAGGTCAGTTTCGACCAGCTCATTAACTGCCCCCATCAACACAATTTTAAACCACACCGCGCTGTAACCCAGATTTTCATCACGCTGACGTGCCTTAGTAAGAACATTTAAGACATCGCGGAAAATGCTGTATTACACAGTGACGATTAAAACCCCAGCCCCAGAGACTGGAACATTGTAACATTTTACTATTGTAGCACAGAACTCTGTTCATTCAAACAGAACGTACTTAGAATGATCACCTGATGAACAAAATTACTTTGATTACAAGCGTTTATGGCGGCATACCAACTGAAGGACACTGTTACTAAATATCTATACGACACTAAGTAAATTGTGTTGAGCCCTATGAGGACTGACTTAATTATGTTCATTTTTCATGATTGTTGTAATTTTTTTTTCTTTCTCATATATGCAGAGTTTTGAGTTCTATGAGATTGTTAGGAAGACATGAACATATTTTTTTTGTTAAACCATTTTTATTGATCGAACTCATAATAGATCATTGTTCTGAGCAATAAAAGAGTTGTTCTGGCAGACACCTGACTAATAACTCAGAATGTAGTGTGCATTCACAGCCACGATCTTTCGGGCACAGTAAGCATCCAATACTGTCATCTATTTCTTTTACCTCTCCCTAGGCATCCAGGCTACCATCGGTCGAGTTTGCTCGTTAGAATTGCTTTTTCTAGTTCTATTGTTAACACTGTTGTCTTTACTGACATACACAGTCTACGAACAACCATAAATAAACTTGTGCGTATTATTCGCTTTACTGAAAATAAAATGTTATTATATAACCACATACAAGTCAGATCAGCTTGAAATCTTTAGTATATCCATTTACTTGTACAACCGATATATCAAGAAGAAATAAAAAAAAATAGCATCCCATTATAATACGATCACTCAGACGAGTGTTATAGACACATTATATCCTGACAAACCACGCATCAGAGTGGCAGGATAGTCTCGACATTGTAAATATTTTTTGTTTTACTATGGCAGTGTTGTTTCCACGCCATAAGCAGTTATTACTCATGTATGTATACCAGTTACTCTTTAAGTTCAGACACGTTTATTTTCCTAAACATTACTATTTTATAACTAGCTCACACAGTGTAGCCAGGTTCATGATTGCTGACTTTTTTAGCCAGAAAGTTCTCTCCATCAGCATTGAAAAGCTCTAACAATTCAGAAGAAATTGCTTTCCTTTGCTATCGGTGGTCATTTGTGAGACTTCGAGGAACCCATCTTGCGCAAACCTCAGAAAATCCTAGAGTTTTTATAACTGCATTTGCACTACCAATATCAGTAAGAATAATGCCCTCAGCGCATTTCAACATTTCTGCGTTGGTGGCTGTGGCAGGACGTCCACAGCGCGGCCGATCAAGCAACTCCGTATCTCCACTTCCTGATTCTTTGATTCTCTGAACCCAGCGACTGACTGTACTCCTGTCGACTGCAAAACTTCCATACACATCACATAGACGCTTGTGAATATTCACAACAGTTTCCTTCTCTGCAACGAGAAATTCTATCACAATTCGCTGTTTATAACGCAAGTTGCTAACACGCTCCATTTCAACGGTTTAGGGCAGCCGTATTATTTGGCCGGTAGCGGTGAATTTAGTGCACACAATTGGCACAAGTCATATTTGAAGTGTGCAAAATTTCATGCTTCTATCTTCATTATTAGCTGAGAAAAACGATGTGGTCAATTACTTTCTGAACGCCCCTCGTATATATACGTGCGCCATATCTCTACGATACATCTACGAGAGCTTCTGTTTAGCGAACATGTTCGTGTATCGAATATTTCAGGATTTTTTTAAGCAGAAGATTTTTTTGTTGTTAACATTATTTTTTTTGGGTTAATAATTGTTTTTAGGGTCTTAGATTTTTTTTGGATAGAGTGCAAATGTCTACCTACGGGATACATTTGTGTGCCCCGGGACCCATATGTGACAGTGAGGTTTGTTACCGCAGCATTATTCGTGCCAATGAGATAAGGTCATATATTTTTAGTAGGACCAATCACGATCATTGACGGTGACAAGAGTTCACAACTCTGTCGAGCTAACGATAAGTTAAGATTTTAAAAGAGAGCTTTTCCAGATAGAAGAAGAAGGTTGTGTTTCTACTTGTGAGTTGTGGAGAAGCCATGTTTATGAGCATTTCATCCATGCAGAACCACATATGTATTTCTGAGTGTTAGTTCTTGAAGTTATTCAGAACGAAGATATAGCGTGATAAACTTTAGTCTTATTATTCACACGACATAATATAACCGGTGGCTATATTTCTGTACTAGGAGGAAGACTATTTAAAGTAGTAACACAAGTAAGTATATCTCGATTTAATTCTGTCCCCAGCTAGAATTGATTTTTATTAAAGGAAGAAAACCAAGAAACATCCACAGATGTATTGAAGTTTCATCATCTGAAGAAAATGGCACCTTTAAGTATTATAGGTCAAAGGCGCAACTACTTGTACTGAAAAGTTGAGGAAGCAAAGGTCAAAGTGACCTAGATCGTGAGTTGCACGAGATTTTTGGGTAACTCACACAATTACGGAGAGAGAAAGGAAAATACGATCACTACGGTAAACTACCTTCACAACAAAAAATATTGATTTGATTTCCAGCTGCATTTATTTATTTATGTATTTCTGTAAATAAACCTTGTTATATGACTCAGCCGAGATATGCAGATTTGTCGAATTGAATGCAAAATTACAACATGGTTAGTAAGTACACCACTATGTACCTTAACAACAACTAACGAGAGAAGAACGAGGCTGGCGTAACCATACAATAATCTAGTGATAACAGTGAGGTTAGCCCCACCTCTGTCACCGTGGACTTAACTTCCTTTCATGCCTGTGAGTCGAACCCACTGCGCCACAGTAAGTAAGTTCAAATTACTTTCTTCTTATGTGTGAAGTCTTACTTAAAATGTTACATTGGTTGAAGATAGTACTGCCAAGATTGATGTTGACAACTGCGTATTTTTCTTCATAGATATAATGCATGGCGTAAACGTAACGCCCCCTCCACTATGAAAATACATGTTGTTTGAATGTTTAAGGTCGTCCATCAAATGTTAGATTTGTACGATCAACTGTCATGTCTATATTCTTCTTCTTCTTCGTACACTCTCAGACGTCTACTTGAATGTTGTAAAAGAAAGCAGTAGTCAGTTTGAGGCTATTTGAATCTCCGCAGGGCTTTTGAAAAAATGGTACTCGTGTCGGCATATGCGCTTTCTCTGAAGCAGATGTTCAGCAGCATTTTATCAGTGCGACAGTTACATGGATCGGTAGTTCTTATCTTTAGCTCGTTGAATAGATAGTATCTCATTCTGTTGTGGACAGTGCAGAGTCTGAAGATTACCACTTGTTCTCTTCTATTGAGCTGGTAGTATGCATGATTTTGTGTATGTCCGGGATGTTCTACATGTCTATATAAAGCAAAAGAAAAACGACACCCACACCGACGAGTGTCTTACATGTAAATAATAAATGGAGCAGTAACAAAGATAGATAAGGATATATATATATATATATATATATATATATATATATATATATATATATATATATATATATATATATATATATATATATATATATATATATATATGTGTGTGTGTGTGTATTTATTTATTTATTTATATACGAATACTGTAGTTGTCTCCCACCATCAGCCTCAGTCACAAACAGGAGACAGAGATATTTATATATACAGCCAATTCAGTGTAAGAGCCAGCAATTTCAAAGAGTAGGCAAACAAGCATGGTCAAAAATGAGCGAGAGGAAAAATATAAATATATATATATGTCTCCAAGCGATGCTACGTGCTCTACTAAACCATCGTACACCCTTCCACTCTATGACAATAATTACATAATAATAAAAATAGACATATGTAGCCATAAAAGAAGAAATTAAAGTTTATGTACCACTAATACTCTATTTATTAAGGATTATTTACCACCAATACTCAATAATGAGGATTAATTACCAACAAGGAACGGATGCACATCAATATGCATTCTGGAATATTCAAGCATGTCGTATGTGACGACTGCTGAGACTGGCAATCTCATTATCAGAAACGAATAGCTACAGACACAACCACTACATTAGCATATTGAATGATTCGTGCAGGCCGCATGTGGTGTCTCCATGCTCCCTAAGGAAGAGCTAAAGAAGTGCTTATTTCACAAAGTGCTATACGCAAAAGAAGGGACATCATGCTCACAAGAAATCTCAATTACTAAGACTAAATACATCACTCTCAAAGGATATTTGACACAAAAAGTATAACCAATCCTCTCGATTCGCGTGTTCGGTATTCGCTCATTCGCGCGAGATAATGTGTAACCCATGTTTGCCATTTTCGGGCACCTCGCGAGTATTCACTGCCTTGTCGAATATAAATAACACATAAGGAAGGGAAACCCGAGGCCTGTAAACAGTAAATTAATATTAGTAAATTAATATTAGACAAACATAAAGGTATGTTTTCAGGCACTCGTAAGAAATAAAGAAGTAGAACACTTGGACAACAGAAAAACAACAGACGTGAGTGGCTTACCCAGGGTTCGAACCCCGTACCTTCCGTACGACAACTCCGCCTAGCTATCAAGCGAATCACACTGACCCCACGGCCAGCTAGGCATCCCCAAAAAAAAGATGCTTTACTGGCTATTTATCAGTAAGAAACACAAGATAACACCGGAAGTATACAGCCCCTTAATGACGCAATCACTTCTGTTGTTCTCCTATTAACAGTATGTGTCAGTCCAAACAAGACAAAGACCTTGATACTGGGTCCAGTAAATAGTAGAAGACTAAAGGACAATAGTATGGAACAGTGGGTAGGTTTCTGGTATTGTATGAACATAAATAACACATAAGGAAGGGAAACCCGAGGCCTGTAAACAGTAAATTAATATTAGTAAATTAATATTAGACAAACATAAAGGTATGTTTTCAGGCACTCGTAAGAAATAAAGAAGTAGAACACCTGGACAACAGAAAAACAACAGACGTGAGTGGCTTACCCAGGGTTCGAACCCCGTACCTTCCTCCTTTAGTCTTCTACTATTTACTGGACCCAGTATCAAGGTCTTTGTCTTGTTTGGACTGACACATACTGTTAATAGGAGAACAACAGAAGTGATTGCGTCATTAAGGGGCTGTATACTTCCGGTGTTATCTTGTGTTTCTTACTGATAAATAGCCAGTAAAGCATCTTTTTTTGGGGATGCCTAGCTGGCCGTGGGGTCAGTGTGATTCGCTTGATAGCTAGGCGGAGTTGTCGTACGGAAGGTACGGGGTTCGAACCCTGGGTAAGCCACTCACGTCTGTTGTTTTTCTGTTGTCCAAGTGTTCTACTTCTTTATTTCTTACGAGTGCCTGAAAACATACCTTTATGTTTGTCTAATATTAATTTACTAATATTAATTTACTGCCTTGTCGAGCATCTTTTCATCCATGTTTTTTGCAGTTTGCGCTGCTTTTGATAATTATTTTTGTAATGAATAATGGCATCCAAACGCAGTGCAAGTTTCCTCCCAGTGTGTCTAAGCGCAAGAAGGCCATTATGAGCCTTAGTGATAAAGTACGTTTGTTAGATAAACATCATTCTGGGATGTGCTTTCTGTATATGTTTTCAATGTTAATGAAATGTTCTTTATTCTTTAATTTCGAATGTTCTATATAAATGTTTTCAATGTTTGTTTCCAAGGATTTCAACAGCAGAATTGATAAATTGTACTGGAGACAGGAAGTTGTGGAGAGACATGATCTTTTGCGCCACTATTCACGGTGCTTGAAGAAGAAAGAAGAAGAACTAATATTTATAGCTAATAGATAACTAATCCTCCTAGCCAATAATTAATATTAAAAACAATTAACTAGTACTAAAAGTAAACTACAGATAAAGTAAGATTTAAGGGAGATGCTACTTATCTGGAATTTGGCTTTTGAATAATAGGTAAGCTGGTTCACTCGGGATAGAAACAAACCTTCTCTTTTATTAAAAAAATTGTGTTTTTAATTCTCAAAAGTGAATTTGTTTACAATACAAAAAAAAAAAAAATTTCACATAATGGACATTACAATTCAGTCAAAATAATTATAAAGAAATGTAACTTCAAATACACGGACTCAGAAACATGCGTTGGTACAAGCCCAAACACACATACACACACATATATAAGTATAAACATACATACCTACGCTACTAATACTTTCTTTTTTACCATTAGTAAATCTAATGTCGCACTATCTATCTAAGCACGCTAATAGTGCTTGTTTTACCTGAAAAAAACTACGTGGAATGATTTAAGTGTTTTGTTTTCTGTGTGAATATATGTAGAAAACGTTTTGAATTAAAAATCCTTTGTTCATAGACGGCTGTATTTCTGCAAATTCATACTAGATGTCTATATCCTGCCAAAAGTGTAAGTAACTGAACTTTAATGCATGGAGTAATTTTGGGAAAGATGTTGAGTATAACTGCTTTATACAAAACTACTTCTGTTGTTGTATTTTTTTGTAATGTCTGTTTCAAAGAGTTCAAAGTTTGTGTCACTGTATTACAATTACATACCATGCGTCCTCTGCCTCTATGGCGTTCAGTTTTCAAAGTTTACTTACATACTGCTTACTTAGTCGTTCCTCTTCTACCGTGAGGTGTAGAGTTTTGGAACAGAGAGTACCATACTATATTGGCTGTCTTTCTCCTGGCCTAGTTCCATTCTAGTGCTTGGTCCTTCAGAGATTATCTAATGCTGTCCTCCCAGCGGACTTTTGGAGGTCTGGATCCTTGGCTCTTAGTTTCCCATACTTGTCGGGGTGACCGATCTTCTCCCATTCTGGAGACATGGCCAAACTATCTTTATTGGGACTGTTCTACTTATCTGCAGGGGTTGAGTTTTTATGCCATTACGTATCGTCTGGTTGTGGACCATATCTCTTCTTGTTACTTCAGTCCTTCCTCAGATATCTCATTTCTGAGGCTTGGATCTGGCTTCTGTGGGTTGTAGTTGTTGCCTGTGACTCGCATCGAAACGATTTTACGTTTGGAATAATCTGCATTTCTAATTTTTTCTCAATGAATGAAGGGCGTTGAGTTATACAACAATCTGCAAATCTTCTCACTGTTGAAAGTTACTGCGGTTGGTAAGTATTATCCATTAAAAGTTACAAATGCAAATATGGAAATAATTATCGAATACCTAGTCTGCTCTTGTAACATGTATTCTCTAAAAAAAACACGAGACGTCAAAAAGATTAGGAAATTTAAAAATTGAAATATTTCTCATGATATACATAAACACATGCTGCCAAAAAAAAAAAAGAAATGCTAATTTAAATTATTAATAGATTAAACTAAGTGAATAGTACTTCCAAATTTAATTTTTAAATTTACGTAATTCAGTCCCTTAAACATATAAACTTACCTTAGTAAACTCCCCTGAAAAATACTAACTCGCACTGATCTATCTATCTATCTATCTATCTATCTATCTATCTATCTATCTATCTATCTATCTATCTATCTATCTATCTATCTATCTATCTATCTATCTATCTATCTATCTATCTGTCTGTCTGTCTGTCTGTCTGTCTGTCTGTCTGTCTGTCTGTCTGTCTGTCTGTCTATCTATCTATCTATCTATCTATCTATCTATCTATATATCTATTATCTATGTATCTATGTATCTATGTATCTATCCATCTATCTATCTATCTATCTATCTATCTATCTATCTATCTATCTATCTATCTATCTATCTATCTATCTATCTATCTATCTATCTATCTATGGGAGCCGCGCTGGTGTAATGGTTACTACAATGCGCTGGCGATCAGGTGTTACAGGTTTAACTCGGGCGTGGGCATTTGAAAAAGTGTCATCGACCAGAATTTTTACTGAATAACCTTAACGGCTCCTGAGATAATGCCTCTGTAGATGCGAAGTATCGAAGCTCCTGACAGGGTTGGAAGGAATGTCCACAGGCTTCCCAGTGCAGCTGGTTTTTAAAAAATCTATCTATCTATCTATCTATCTATCTATCTATCTATCTATCTATCTATCTATCTATCTATCTATCTATCTATCTATCTATCTATCTATCTATCTATCTATCTATCTATCTATCTATCTATCTATCTATCTATCTGTCTGTCTGTCTGTCTGTCTGTCTGTCTGTCTGTCTGTCTATCTGTCTATCTGTCTGTCTATCTATCTATCTATCTATCTATCTATCTATCTATCTATCTATCTATCTATCTATCTATCTATCTATCTATCTATCTATCTATCTATCTATCTATCTATGTATCTATGTATCTATGTATCTATCTATCTATCCATCTATCTATCTATCTATCTATCTATCTATCTATCTATCTATCTATCTATCTATCTATCTATCTATCTATCTATCTATCTATCTATCTATCTATCTATCTATCTATCTATCTATCTATGGGAGCCGCGCTGGTGTAATGGTTACTACAATGCGCTGGCGATCAGGTGTTACAGGTTTAAGCCCGGGCGTGGGCATTTGAAAAAGTGTCATCGACCAGAATTTTTACTGAATAACCTTAACGGCTCCTGAGATAATGCCTCTGTAGATGCGAAGTATCGAAGCTCCTGACCGGGTTGGAAGGAATGTCCACAGGCTTCCCAGTGCAGCTGGTTTTTAAAAAATCTATCTATCTATCTATCTATCTATCTATCTATCTATCTATCTATCTATCTATCTATCTATCTATCTATCTATCTACCTACCTACCTACCTACCTACCTACCTACCTACCTACCTACCTACCTACCTACCTACCTACCTACCTACCTACCTACCTACCTACCTACCTACCTACCTACCTACCTACCTACCTACCTACCTACCTACCTACCTACCTACCTACCTACCTATCTATCTATCTATCTATCTATCTATCTATCTATCTATCTATCTATCTATCTATCTATCTATCTATCTATCTATCTATCTATTTATTTATTTATCTAGCTATCTATCTATCTATCTATCTGCTGATTTGGTTAATGACGCTCATGTACAAATTCTAGCTGTTGCATAAAGTAGAAAACCTTATCTACATTTATTTGATGTAATTTTTAGGAAGGGTTCAGAACTTGGTAGCGTCACGTTCTAGCCAAAACAGCTTGTAAATATGCACTTAAGGGGAGGAGCTACACTGAAATGCTATTTTCGTTATTAATTGCTGGATTTCAATGAAAATGCACAGACTTAACCTATATCAATACTAGATACGAAAAATGAAGAGTTTTATGGCACTGCATTACTGGTTGCCATAGAAACGGCGGCCATATTGGATTCTATTGTTCTATTTCAATTTGCTAAGGCTTTTTTTATTTATTAAGCTATGAATACCAAAAATGAACACAATGTTTATCATTATATTTTAAAACTTTTCAATTGTTTGATTTTTGATAACTTTAATACAAAAAAAGTTGTAGGACTTTGAATATAGTGTCTAAAAAAAGTAACAAATTTTGATAAATTTTACATTACTTTTTGCAATAAATCAAAAGTTTGATCAGATACTCAAAATCCAGCAATGTGAAAGTTTTAAAAGATTATGGGTAACATATGTGCCAATTTGTATGTCAATTAACACATAAGTGTGGAAGTTTTAAGGAAATTAGGATGGGAAAATTAGATTTTGAGAAAATCGCTTTTTTCTCCATAAATAGACTACAATTAAATAAGTTTGTAATATTGCCCCTGAAAAATTGCTTACATGTCATTTAGAACATACTGGTAGCATAGCCAGCTTCCTCTACAGCTTCCTATCTGGCTTTCTGTTGAAATTTGTGCCTAATTTTCTTCCTTGTCTTAGCGCAGTTTTCTGCCCTTTTAGAGCTGAGCAATATTGGATTCTTTGTTCTATTTCAATTTGCTAAGGCTTTTTTATTTATTAAGCTATGAATACCAAATATGAACACAACGTTTATCATTATATGTTAAAACTTTTCCAGTGATGGATTTTTGATAACTTTAATACAAAAAAAAGTTGTAGGACTTTGAAAATAGTGTCTAAAAACAGTAACAAATTTTACTAAATTTTACATTACTTTTGTCAATTAACCAAAAATTTGATCAGATACTTAAAATCCATCACATAAAAAGTTTTAAAAGATTATGGGCAATATATGTTCCTATCCTTGTCAATTAATACATAAGTGTGGAAATTATAAGAAAATTAGTATGAGAATAATGATTTCTTTAAAATCACATTTTTCAATATAATTAGAATATAATTAAATAAGTATGTGATACTGCAGCAAAATAAAATATCTTACTAGTCATGCAGAACATACGGGCAGCATATCCAGCTTCCTCTGCAGTTTCTTGTCTGGCTTTCTGTTGAGATTTGTGCTAAATGTCCTTCATTTTCTTAGTGCAGTTTTCTGCCATTTTAGAGCTGAGCACCAGACGTTTAACGCTTTCTTGCTCCTGCCAGTCGACAAGCCTCTTTTCCACTGTTCAGCCGCAGGACTTTCTTGAACAATATAGCAGCCTCAGGTCCTTGATTAAATTCAGCAATATTAGGGCTAATTGGTTTTAATTGCTATGATCTGATTGAATGCTTTGCTATCACAATCACTTTACACGGTGTAGCGAAATTTATGTCGCGTCAGAGAACAGCTTTACAAATCACTACCTGCCTCAGCTTCCATGACACTTGAACTTCCTAGAAAGAGGCAAATGTTTACATTAGTAAAATTTCAAATAAAGATGTAAACAAGCATTAATAAACTGTGTCTTAAAGTACAATGGAAGCAAAACAATACATGTAAGTAATGAAATATGTTTCTAAACTTGATATTTATAGAGATCAAAATAAATTACATGAATGTCTATGCTTAGGCAAGGGGAAACATAAAGTAAGTTTCAAAAGTAAATACCTTCAAAATGTATATGACAGCCTTGCTTCACTTTCCATTTGATGAAGTTTCCAATCTTTCTTCTGGTACCAAGAACCAGCTGTTGCACATGTCTGGCAGGCATTTTTTAAATAACACATAAGCATCTGTGACAAGACATGTCAATACAAATACACAAGAAACAAACATTAAATTGAGGAAACAAATATGCACTGTGCTTACAAGAATCATGATAATGTACTGAATTATGAGAAGTCACCCGTTATTCTGTAAACTAAGGAAAACGTGATGATTTTTAATTGACTGTCTACTACTCGTAATAGCTAGTTCATGTAACTCCCTGGTGGTTGAAATGAAGCACAGTGGGCCGCCTTCTTTGATGTCATTCCAGTAAGTAGCCAACGTCGTAAGGTTTAGGGTTAGGTTCTTAAACCTGGTTGAAATGAGTCACTGTGGGCCGTCTTCTTAGATGTCATCCCAGTAAGTCGCCAACGTCGTTAGGTTTAGGATACATTTACGTAACCATTAGCCCTTTTTACTGCGTCTCTGAATTCTAATCTAAGGAACTATCGTACAGATGGTCCTGTCTGCTTCATTTCAACCACTAAGCCTAACCCTTACTCCTGTTTACTGCGTCTCTAAATTCTTGTCAAAGGCCACATCGAACAAACGGTCCGCTGTGTTTTATTTCAACCCTCCTTGCCTGAGTACTAATGTCCCAGTTTTTACCATTACATCGTCACAATAAGTACGTTTTACCTCCAGTGTAGGCTAAGTCTTGCTTCCATCTCTAATTCTGGCCTATTCCAGTTGGAGATAACGAGAGCATATCGTTTTTATAGGCATTGTCACAACTATTACTAAACAAAACTGTAATTTCGAACCTTAATGTAAACACGCGGCCATATTGTCGTTGCCGGTCACGTGAACGCGCATAGCCAATTAAAAATTCAGAATCGAGGGGAAACCCTTATTGTTGACTTGGAAATTATAAATTTCCAATCTGGCATTTGGAATCCCGAAATAAGTGACCTGCTTACAGTAAAGTGCAGATTTGGACGAATCCAACGATGTATAATATGTAGGGGTGTAAGCTTGGTTGCTATGTAAAAAAAACACTCGGTCTAATGAGACATTTTTTCTCGAGTTTGAGAAAATCACTCCATACCATACCTTTTTCAAAGTCAAAATACATATTGTTAAAATGCATTTTGACGTTTAATTCTGTTATATTTAGATTTAGGAGATGCTAAAGTATCAGAAAATGGACTAATCCCAAAATCCATCATTTTTGTATTTTGACGTTAATTACATGCCCGCTCCTGGCCTTAATTCGGCTCTGGAGTTATGAATGCAAAGATAGGGAAGAAGGGAACTAGTCACTCCATCTTATAAAGCTGGACCTAGTACAGCGAAGTCTGTAACACTTCACTCCATTACATCTATATCTGATATGGGACTCTGAGCTGCTCATCTTTGTTACATAATCTAAAACTACTCTCATTTCCTACTCATTCAGTCGGGGACTGTTCCAATATTTCATGACTTCTGATTATATACTACTTTAGTCTGATATGTTTGAAGGAGGATTTTATGTATGTTTTGTTTGGTTGTTTTTGTTTTTCATTGTTTTTTAACGTTGTAATTGCAATTTGAAACTGTAAATATATGTTGTTATATTACATGTATAATGTTCCTTGCCTCTAAATTAATATTTACAGGAGGTGTAAGGATATATGTATACAGCAGCCTTCCTCAAATTTTGTATCTTGAATTAACCCTTGAAATAATTCTCAGGTGTCAGGGGAACCCTTGAAAATAAATTATTATATCTACAGCTCACGGTACGTTAGCGTGATCAGTAAGTTGTAATTATAATAATCCAATAAAAATTGTCAATCATTATTGAGTTGAAAATGATTTCTTCTGTGGGTCTGTTTATTTTACCAGCTTATTAGCCTACTGTTTGTGTGTGGTTCTCCCTTCTCCCGAAGGATATCAACTCTATTGCAAGTCAGTAGTGTAGTTTCCGTTGTCTTTAAAATGTCCTACTTTATTTTGTTTCTACATTATTCGAGTAGGCCTAAATGTCGTATCATAAAAGTCCACTCTACAAGTTGATAATGAAATACTGTATTTTCAAGAGTGAACATGGTCCTATTGTACAGTGCCATATGAGGCTACTCGTTTCTCCACACCACTGCGAGCTTACCGCAATAAGTCAACGACAGAACATAATGATGACGTCACGAGTATGATGTAAGGGCCATGATCATCGGAATAGTTAGATTATGATATTAGCCAGCCTTTGATGTCCCGCTTTCGCGACCCGCCTATTAACTTTCCGCGCATTCGCTCGCACGACCATAGTGGGTAACGCGGTGATTTTCTGTTTTCAAACGTTTTTCATTGTGTTGTGAGTTTGATATAAACCATGGAAAAATATTTTAATTTTGCATATGTTAGTAAAAAGCGAGAACGTGTTGAGGATGACAAAGAAAGTGGTAATGAGGAAAGGAAACGTAAGTTTGGAAAATACGACGAAAGTTACTTAGATTTTGGTTTCGCGTGCACTCTTGTGAACGATGAAGAGCGTCCACAGTGTGTTTTGTGTTTCAAAATACACTCTGTCGAATGTATGCTGCCTAGCAATTTGAAGCGCCGTTTAGAAAGTGTTCATAAGAATGACGTAACAAACCAAGAGAATATTTCTCTAGAAAGCTGAGCCAAATGAAAGAAGAAAAAGCAGCATTTTCTAAGCAGGCGACAATCTCAAGTAAAGCTCTTCTAGCGTCCTACAAGGTAGCATACCCTGTTGCAAAATGTAAGAAACCCCATACGATTGCAGAAGAACTCGTTTTAGCATGTGCTATTGATATGGTGTCCATTATGGTTGGAGAGTCCGTGGGAAAACAGTTTTTGCCCATTGCTTTGTCGGACAGTACAATCAGCCGTCGAATTCAAGTTTTATGATAGGATCTTAATGAACAGATTATAGAAATAATGAGGGGGAAGGACATTGCTTTGCACTTGATGAGGCCACAGATAGCAATAGAGATGCTCATTTAATCTGTTATGTGCGGTTTGTTGATGAAAAAAACGAAATGGTGGAAGATCTTCTTTTTTGTAAGGACATAAATGCAGGTCCGACAGGAAAAGATTTATTTGAAATTGTGGACAACTTCATGGCGGAAAATAAAATAGACTGGGCTCATTGTGTTGGTGTGTATACCGATGGTGCTCGTTCAATGTCGGGCTGTTACAGTGGTCTACAAGCCCTCTTCCGAGGCAAAGCTCCTGATGCTGTTTGGACCAATTGTATTATCTATAGAGAAGCACTGGCTTCACAGCATTTGAGTGTTTATTTGAAAGAAGTCATGCAAACTGTCATAGATGGGGTGAACTTTATTAAATCTCAACCTCATAGAGCTAGGTTTTTCAGTAAAATGTGTCACGATTTAGGGGCTGAGCATACGTCTCTTATTTTAAAGCAGCACTCGATGGCTTTCCGTGTATTATCGCGCATTTTTGAACTAGGCGGGAACTCTATTCTTATCTTGAAGAAGAAAACTATGTCAGTGCAAAGTGCTTTCTGGACACTGACTTCCTGTTAAAGGTTGCATACTTCTGTGATCTTTTTCAAAAGTTGAACTCGTTGAATAAGTCTCTGCAACGAAGTGAAACTCATTTGATTCAACTTATTGACAAAGTTTAGACCTTCAAAAAGAAGCTTCTTCTTTGAAAGGGAAAAGTCAATAAAGGATGAGAAAGGGACTACTTCCTAGGTTTGCAGCAGTTCATTGCATACAATGAAATAGATTTTAGTGCAGAAGTTGTTTCTATAATTCACGGACACCTATCTCAACTCAGTGTTCATTATGAAAAATACTTTCCTGAAAACTGTGACAGTTTTCAATGGGTTCAAAATCCCTTCAGTGGTGATACTCCTTCGGACTTCAGTACTGCAGATGGGGAAGAACTAATAGAACTTTCATTAGACTCTTCACTACAAGCGAGGTTTCCATCCATGATTCACACAATTTTGGTATTCAGTAAAACAGAAGTTCTCACGTTAGAGCAAGAGAGCACTGAATATATTAAATCTTTTGCAACCTCCTATTTCTGCGATGCTGGGTTTTCAGCAGTAGCTGTCATAAAAACCAAGTTCAGATCAAGATTTGATGTGGAGAAGGAAATGAGGGTAGCTGTATCCCAATTGGTGCCAAGATTTGACAAGCTGTGTAACAACAAGCAAGCTTAAGTGTCACACTGAGATGACTGGTACTTTATTCATCATATTTTTTTTCCAGTTTTACTGTACAAGATTTTGTTATGGAGATTGAATCACGAGTGCAGTATATCAGTGAATGATTTTCAGACAAAAATATTTTTTTAAAATGTTAGAAAGAAACTACTTTATTTGTGGTGGTTTCTTTTTTTATAGTAAGGGTTTTCAAATTGCATTTTGTGTATATTTTTTTCTTGTACGTGCAATTTTGTCACAGATTATCCAATTGCTTTTTTGAAAAATTACATTAAAAAATTACATTCTTTAAAAGCCTCTCCAGAGCTCTCCTGCTAAAAAAAGTTAGGCTAAATGTCAAAACATCCCTAGAGTTTTTAACCAGTTATCCCACAGAGGAGCCGCAGAACGAATGTAGCTGTTCAGGGGAGCCATGGACTCAAAAAGGTTGAAATCCGCTGGTCTACATTATCAACACTTAAAACAGCTCGACGACACAGGAATAATGAATGTGGGATTTCAATATCAGCATACAGAACGCTGAGGTACCGGAAGATTTGCTACACAGTTACCTACGGCTACTTCCTAAACCTGATAAAGATCTCATACTGCTCATCAGCTATCGAAGTATCACACTACAGAATGTATATGGTAAATTACTTGAAAAGATAAGATTCTACACATGTAATGAACCACCCTGAAAAAACGCGCATCCTTCCTGATACACTAGATAGTTATAGACACATTAAAGTAACACGGGGTAAGGCTAGAACATTTGTGTACGATTGTAGTGGATTTGGTGTTATTCTATAAATATTAGTACTTTTAATACTATCAGGTGTGAGGTCAGCTATGCAAGCCCCTGAGGGTTTTTAATTTCATATAAGTTTAAGGGTACCTGTCTGCTTCCACCAATGACCTCACCCGATTATATATCTTCCCCTACTGAAGTGTAATGGTGTGTGTATGTTGTCTAGCAAGTGTCTAGGGTATATGCAATGTAATGAAGTGTAGAAACAGGACAACAACTACACCTATTACTAATAAACAATGATTAAACAAGTCACTGGTTAAGTTTTCAATTTAACATATCTTTTTTTGTACAATTTATTTTCCTGTATCTTTGTTATTCTTTTAGACACAGGAATAATCAACTCAAGATGATAGAACAAATATTTACAGCAATTAATTCACAAATATAATTGAGTCTGTGTTTTCCCACAATTATTTATATGAGTCAAGCTAGAAAAGTGTCAAGTATTCCTTGCTCCTAGAAAAGGGTACAGGTTGTTAGAACGTTAGGATTCATCACTGTCTGACACAATACATTTTGGGAAATTGAGAGTTGGCTTGTTTGCGATATCAAATGCCCCAGACACGATTGCTTATCTGGGATTTCTGGTAACAGGCTGACTGAAGTATACAATGCCAGCTTCCACTGCCAAGTCACGTTTCTGCTTCTTGTAATATATTTATGTGCAGGCACTCAGTAGATATGGCCTCACGGCAGAACTTATGGTCAGGTATTTGATCACCTGGGCTCACTTTGAATCGTAGAAGAAACCCTGGAACAATATAAATTTGTCCAACTCAGCATCTAATAGTCTCTCTCTTTCCCTACTCTAACATTTGCAATATCATCAGACATCAGCATGGTAACTAAACAATTAGTTAACGTTCTCAATTTGGTTGGTACCCCCTTCATGGATAAATAACTTTCAAACCACCGTTTGACACTTTCCTTGACAAAGGAAACATTTTACATTAATAATATCAAGTCATGTACAATCACGGTGACTTGCTGAAGAAGACGGCCAGTGATCTTCTTGGTCGTATGTCATTATACAACATTTTTTTCATTAATATTTTATTTTCTTTTCTCCCAATATGGCAGAAAGCCTGTCTGGCTTTTCTACAACAGGTTAATACATTTCCTAACAACGCTATGAAACAACACAGAGTTTGATGTTGACTTCCCTCTAGATACACGTTTTCCCCCATAATGTTCATACAGATTCAATAAGGCATACATAATAATGATAAAAATGACAATATAAATGTTTTCATTCTTACCGCATCAAAGAAATTTACACACTAGACAGTTGAATATTGCGATATATGGCGTAATCCAAATCGCTGCTAGTGCAGAAATAGCAAACAAGTAAGTACTCCTTCCTTGTCTTAAAACAACTTCTTTAGTGTATAAAATTTTGTTAACAAGTGGCCCCTAATACCAACTACTAATTGGTTTTATTCAACCGTTAGTATAATACACTACAGCTAATCAGGGACCGTTTGGCTTCTCGCGTTCTTTTTCAAAACTGACCTCAAATATTCAAAATTAGGACTCCTTCCCCTCTACCCCCACCTACGGGCAAACTGAGAAAGATTTTCAAGTCCATTCGTCTATCTGTCTTCTGTCCAACTTCTTTATTTCTTAATAGTTTTAAATTCTGATACATACTTATTGATCCTGTTGTTATCTATCGCACTGTCATTACAATATTTTATTCTTATATTTATTTCTAATGCCCAGTATCGTTTTATTTCTACAATGCTTCAAAAAAAATTATTTCCTTTCTCTCCTATTCAAATTAGTAAACACGAACTATTGACACTCCTAGTCCGATACTCCTTCTCATCCCCCCATTCAGTACTGCATATTCAAAAAATCTCACGTTAACCGTAATTTTTTTTCCTTTTATTTATTACTATCGCTCTCATACAGAACGAAGTATCGCTTGTAATACGTTACCAAATTTTTAACAACACGTTTGTAGAATACTACTTTAGCCCTACTTCTTAGCTAGAAATGCGACTTGTGTGTGTGTTTATATCGGCTGACAAGTCCAACAGTGTGAATATATGCTAAGAACGCGTGTCGATAAAAAGGGGTCTGCAAAACTTGCGACGTCGCGTTTCTGCCATGCTACGACATTGTTCTCCCACTTTTATGCCTTCGTGCATTCTTTTACACGTTTTTGTCTTACTATCTTGCTCGAAAACTAGGCTTTAGTTTTGTGTAACATGCGATACGTTTTTGACTCAAGATCGAGGCATAAAATCTTAGCACTGACTTGCGGCGTCGGCGACAACTATCTCCATAACCTCGCTCTTTTATTCCTAGGTTATTTTTTTATGAATTTATAAAAGTGGTTACTAGTCTTACAATTTGGGGGAAATTTGGCGAGATATATGTGAGCGTGTTGTCCATACAGATTGTATTTTACGACATAATCTCCCCGTTAAAAAAGCTTGCAATGTTAATGCAAATTTCAGTATCTGTATGACAACCACGATCAACTCTGCTTTACTCTGCCTTAAAGTTATCATGGATTCATTGCAGTTGGGTCATACAAAGTAAGCACAACTCAAGAAAGCTGCCTCAGACCTCTGCAATCCAAGAATCTATTTCAGCTGCAGATATTACTGTCTGCCCTAAGCTGATATAAATCAATTTTCACCATTCCTCCTCACGGAGTCTGTCCTATGACATATCCAGAGATAATAGATGTTCCTCAAGTTTGCAATCATTATTAGGGGATAACCTATAAAATGGTGATGGCAGAGTTATGTAGGGGTTCCAGTAATATCATTATCAGCCTGTATACAACATTCGGAATATCCTCAATCAAAAAGGCAACTCAGGGATTCATTATGTTCCTCCGAAATGTTCACAGCCAACACTTTGTCTGCGCGTCGGCTTGACTGAATGTGGAAACACCCTTTACTATTTTTCATATATGATTCTATAATGCTCCACTCAAATGGAGGCCAGATTCACCAACTATATTCTCCGCTTAACGACAATATTGGTGAAATAATATAATATATGGGGAAATGAATTTTTCTGCACCAGAAATAAATTCCCCCCGTTTTAGCATTGTTATGATATGTGGATGATCTCCATCCAGGGTCCGTACAATACTTCCCCTTAGACGGTGTAGGGTCGGGTGACTACCAATGTCTCCAGTGCCCTTATAATGCTAAATTAATAGCCATATTGTGAAGCGCTGTGAGCATTTTCCCAATTGCTCACTCGTCCACTCTCCACTTTTATTCTGTTAACAATTTGTTTTGGTTTCAACTCTGGCGGATTATCTTCAATGCTAATTTGGGCCTGTTCCCGAAAAGCGGCTTCAAACTGAGTCTGGGATGACTGGGTTTTGTTTATGCGTTCTTTTTGTGCCATACGCAGAGATGCTAAAGTAAATATTTTAGGGAAAGCCTGTTTGTGAAAAGGGGCTATCCTATCCACTATGTCTACCACATTAACTTTAGTTTCCTTTTGAATTTTTGGCCCATGTTTTTCAGAATGCTTGGCGGGCATCTGATTATTAGTTTTCCACCCTGTGGAATTTACCTTGCAGCACTGATTACAGGCCTCAACAAATTTTTCAATATCTTCAGCTATGCCTGGCCAGAAATATGCAACAGATGTCTTTTGGCGCGTGGTACCCATCTTCTGGTGTCCACCGTCTGGTACAACATGTGCTTGTGCCATCGCTTGTTCCCTATAACTTCTGGGCAACACTAGTTGTCCTTCCCTTTTGGATCCTGCTCTAGCTTTCCTGCAGAGCAGTCCCTCTTTCATACAGAATTGTCCTTTCTTGGGGTGTGCATGGTTGTTTGGCAATTTGCCAAAGCAAGGTTTTAATGATTTGTCCTTTGCCTGGGCCTTTCTCATCTGCTTTGGATGAATGTTTAGTGGTGATGTTTCCTCCTTTCTAGGGGTCGACCTGACCTGGAGCGTGGCCATTACCACAGGTTTTACCGGGCTTCCTGGAAAAACATACTTACTTCCTAACACCAGCGGGTAGTTAGGGTCGTCACACACGGCTGCTCTAATCACTCCTTCCACGTACCTTGTCTTTACATTGATCTCGGCTACGGGAAATGTTATGGTGGCTAATTCCTTTACGGCCCATTGTATCTCCACTTTCTCTGTGGTATACTGGTCAGGGTGCACCAGGGTTGCACTCACAACAGAGTCATATTCTAAACCAGAATCGTAAAGGCACCTGCCCCCAGTTGATGTTCCCCCTTCCCCCTAATAAAACGAGGATGTCAAAATTATGCTCCCACCTCCCCCCCCACGTCCCGCGCCCCCACTAAGCTGTAATCACTGCCCCTGTTCCCGCAAATGATTTCTGTGTAAACACGCGAGACAGGGATTTTTGGCTAAATACATCCAAGTCCACCCCAATCCCAGCCAGTTACTGCCACCTTGACCCCGTTTGGTGCCCTCTCCTAGTAACTCCTTCCCCACCCCAAAGAAGTCCCGTTCAATGTTGCAAGCACATAGAGATATTTCCAATCAACAGCTGGGGCGTTGCAAAATCCAGTCCGTCACTTTCAAAATCGATACAAAAAAAATCTCTAGCCCACCGATATGCCGCGTAATTAACATACTAATCCTCGGTTTCGGTGCACTAAAACCTTGTCTTCAAGCAGAGTTTCACACGCGTTCCGTTAAGTCCTTCGCGCAAAATGCCCTCTATGCCCATCCACCCCCCCTGACAAACAGATCAAAATGTCACAACACGAGTTCCCGGCCGGAGCCCCCCATTGAATAAACTTCGGCGGTCGTATTATCAATCTTTTCTCCGCCGCAGCCCTGCCCCCCCTCCGCCTTCTGCTATCTCTCCGTCTCTCTCACTCTCTCTCATATCTTTTTTTTATTAATCATTTCTTCATTTTTTTTTTTAGTCAGCCCCTCTGGCCATCTCGGGCCACCAGGCAGGCAGCTCGCCCCCCCCCCCCCCACCACTTTTTACCAGGAAGTCCCCTGCTATCAAAGGGATTTTGCAGTCCTCCCACAGCCCCCCACCCTCACTGGGCGGCACTTTAGTGACTAACATAGATCACGGTTGCCAGGCTTATGCCCCCCCTCATATTGGTCCCTTTTCCCCCACGACATGTTTTGTGGACACCGCAATAATCATATTCTTTCTTTTGTCTCCTCAGATACGACCCCCGCCCCCAACCTGCCCGAGAACAGCACCAGGCCCCACTCCCCTCATCATTACAAAACCATAGAGAACAGGCGAAGTCCGGAATAGACATATGCTACGATATGCACTCGCTACATACTGTGCTGAACACCTATCCAAAAACACGAGACGTACCTCACATCCCATACGACAACTCAAGGATTAACTATCCTGGATAAATTCCGTTGGATTTAACAATCCTGGATATTAACCCTATCATCCGATTTAACATCCTCTCCATAAACCAGCCCATTTGAGCGGATAACGATCCAACTATAAAGCCTAAATGTTCACAAAGGTTATACATCCAAGACTAGCATTTATTAGCGCTCTCACAGTAAACCGCATCATCAGAGATCACAACAAGACATCAATAAGTAGTTACGACCGCTCCCAGTTCACTCCTGATTTTATTGCACAGTATATTTCGCTCAGTATGTCTATCAGAAGATTTACCTCATATCCACACTGGTAACGTTCCGTTTATCCCAGCGCGCACTCGCATACGCAACGCTAAGACGTAGTCAAAACAACCGGGTCCGCTTGTAGAGCTTGTCTCGCGTACCAACCAACCGAGCTTGCTGCATTTTTCCAGCCATCCCAACCGCCCCTCCACAGGACGTCAACCCCAGTTGGCGGGGTCATCCAGAGACTGTGAGGTCGTGCAGTCACTGTGATAGTGGCGACATAGCCGTGCAGTCAACTTGACCCAGTGTAACCAGCTAGGGACCGCCATAGCCCCCTCCTCGCCCTCAACTTGATTGGTGTCTTCAATTGAATGTCAATCCCGCCTTGAGAAAATGAGCGAGAAACTCCCCCCCTATTGTTTTGCAAACACATTACTGACCCCCTATCCGCCCCTGTTACAGACCTGAAAGGCTACAAAGCCCTCATTAATAGCCCCCAGCCCCGTACAAAAACATGTTACCTCCCCCCGTCCGCCCTTTCTTTTTATCTTAGAGTAATTAAATGTTGATGAAACATGAAACCCCAATCGTCATGCGCATGGGTGAACCCAAGGGTAGGGTCTCCTATTGAATATCGGTCACGCTTTTTCCAATTACAGCCAGGGAAGGGGGTTGCCCCCCCACAACGAACCACCTGTTAAGACTCGTACACTACCAATGGGGGAATACCCGTACCTATCATACATCGTGTTACTTCTCTGTCAGTAACCACCTTACCCCTCAGTAGCCGAAAACCCCTCGGTGCAACTAATCTATGTACCTAAAGCCCCCCACCCTTACCACAGACCGCCTTGCAACGCAGCGTTCCCAATAGCACAAACACCATACAAACACCCCGTACATAAACATCAACTCCACACCCATGAGACCTCTACACACAAAAAGTAGAGTCCACCACTACCCCGTCCACTTGTCGCACTTCCCCCTACGCAAGCGCCGGCTCCACACCTACTTCGCCAATACATCCTCCCCCCCCCCCCACGCGCGCGCGGTCTGTACGCAGCCCACCCCCCCCCCCCCCCCCCCCCCCCCCCCCCCCCCCCGCCGCTCACCCCTCGCCCACAGCCACAGCTCGTCCAGCTACGCTGCCCCCGCCAGCAGCAGACCAACCCGGGTCCCGGCCACGCCTCCCGCGCTCCCCCGTTCCCCGGAGCACCAGCGGGCCCGCCGGCGCCAGGCACGCTAACCCTCCCCCCGTCTGGCAGCAATATCCCCGCACCCCCGCCGTCTCCCCTTGGTGAACCCCGTTCCCTGCGTCCCCTCCCCCGTCTTTCCTCCAGCCCCCCCCTTCATCCTGTACATATCGTCCCTATCCTTTGCCCCAGCCCTCCAACCTCTTTTCTTCTTTCCATTCTTTCAGCCTCCCCAAGTCGCTTTTTCGTCTTTCTCTACCTCCAACCCTCCGCCCCTCCTGACGCCCTCTCTTCTCTCTGCCTCTAATTTCCCCTTTCCCCCTCCCCTCGAACCTGCCAGCCTCTTGCTCTCAGCGTCCCTTATCAAAGCACTCTATACTTTCTTCCCCCCCCCCCCCCCCCCCCCCCCCCCCCACCCCCCCCCCCCCCCCCCCTAGCTCCCTAGCATCCTTCTAACTATAATTCGTGCCCTTCTCGCTCGAGCTAATCTTCTTATCCTTCCCTTCCCCATATACTTGTCCTCCGCACTCTGATGTCACATAACTGAATCAGAGGCTGTGACCATCTAAATTCATCTCCTTTGCAGTCTGCACAGCAGCAGAGCTGTATTGTGCCATATCAGCCATTTTACTGTTCACAAGTATAAAACCTGCTATCCACTACCTTACCAACCTGATCAACCTACTAAACACACAAAACAAACACAGGGCGGCAATGCTATCTAAAAACACTCTCAGTTATTGTTTACTTTTATATTTTAGCAAAATCTGGGACCTAGTGAGACTCAAATTTAGATGTAGGGTATTAAGAAAAGTTTAAATCCCGGAAGAGCGTCTCCATTTATGTCGTGGATTTGGTGTTATTTTATAAATTTTAGTACTTTTAATTCTATCAGGTGTGAGGTCAGCTATGCAAAGGCCCCTGGAGGGTTATTAATGTACAGATAAGTTTACAGGGACCCTATCTGCTTCCAACCCAATTGCCCTCTACCCGAGTAATATAGCTTCCCCTACTGAAGTATAATGGAGTGTGTATGGGGTCCTAGCAAGTGGCTAGGGGTAATATGCACTGTAATGAAGTTGTAAGAAACAGGACAACAAACTACACCTAGGTACTAATATACAATGATTACAACAAGTCCAGGTTTAAGTTTTTGTCAATGTTAACATATTCTTTTTTTTGTACAATTTTATTTTCCTGTATGCTTTGTTCTTCTTTTAGCACACAGGAAAAATCAACTCAAAATGATACTACAAATATTTTACAGCCAATTGAAACTTCACAAATATAAGTGAGTCGGTGTGTTTTCCCACAATTATTTATATGCGTCAAGCTAGAAAAGTGTCAAGTATTCCTTGCTCCTAGAAAAGGGTACATGATGTTTAGAACGTTGTTAAGATTCAGCACTGTCCTGCCAACAATACAGTTTTGGGAAAATTGAGAGTTGGCGTGGTTTGCGATATCAAACTGCCCCAGACCCGATTGCTTCTTCTGGGATTTCTGAGAAAACAGGCTGACTGAAGTATACAATGCCAGCTTCCCTGCCCAAGTCCCGTTGTTTGCTTCTTGTAAGATCTTTATGTGCAGGCACTCCAGTAGATAATGGCTCCTCACGGCAGACACTTTATGGTCCGGTATTTGATCACCTGGGCTCACTTTGAAACGTAGAAGAAACCCCAGGAGCAAATAATAAATTTTGTCCAACTCCGCATCTAATAGTCCTCTTTCTGTTCCCCTCCTCTAAACATTTGCAATATCATCAGGACATCAGCATGGTAACTAACACATGGAGTTAACGTTCTCAATTATGGTTTGGAACCCTCTTCATGGATAAATGAACTTTCCAAACCACCGTTTGAACACTTTCCATGACAAAGGAAACATTTTACATTAATACTATATCAAGTCAAGTACAATCACGGTGACTTGCTTGAAGACGGGACGGCCAGTGATCTTACGTGGTCGTTATGTCATTCTGACAACTTTTTTTCATTAATATTTTAATTTTCCTTGTCTCCCAATCTGGGCCGCAACAGCCTGTCCTGGATTTTCTACAACAGGTTAATACCATTTCCTAAAAACGCTAAGAAAACAACACAGCGTTTGATGTTTGACTTCCCTCTAGATACACGTTTTTTCTCCCATAAGGTTCATACAGATTCACTAAGGCATACATAATAATGATAAAAATGAAAAATAGTAAATGGTGGTTTCATTCTTACCGCATCATAGTAATTTTACACTCTAAACAGTTCGAATATTGCGAATATATGGCGTACTTCCAAATCGCTGCTAGTGCAAGAATAGCATACAAGTAAGTACTCCTTCCTTGTCTTAAAAACAACTGCTTTAGTGTATTAAATTGTGGTTAACAGTGGGGACCCTGAATACCAAACTACTAATTTGGTTTTAGTCAAACCGGTGTATATAGTGACACTACAGCCAATCAGTGGACCGGTTTGGCTTCTAGCTGATTATTTGTTCAAAACTGACCTCAAATATTCAAAAAATGTAGGACTTCCTTCCCCTCTACCCCCACCTACGGACCAACTGAGAAAGATGTTCAAGTTCCTTTCGTCTAGCTGCTGTCCTTTCTGTCCAACTTCTTTTATTGTCTTAAATAGTTTTAAATACTGATCCATACTTATTGATCCTGTTGTGATCTATCGCACCGTCCATTATAATATTTTAATCCTTTGTATTTATTTCACATACCTAGTTTTCGTTTTATGTCTACAATGCTTCAAAAAAATATTTCCGATCTCTCCTTTTTCAAATTAGTAAAACACGAACTAGTGGACACTCCTAGTCCGATGACTCCTTCTCATCCCCTCCATTCAGTACAGCAATATTCAAAAAATCTCTCGGTTAACCGTAATTATAAAAATTATTTTTTCCTTTTATTTTTACTAACGCTCGATCTGTATCATACCAGAAACGAAGGATCACTTGTAATAAGTTACCAAATTTTTTAACAAAACGTTTGGTAGAATACTACTTTAGCCCTAACTTCTTAGCTAGAAATTGCGACTTGTGTGAGTGTTTAGATCGGCTGACAAGTCCAACAGTGTGAATATATGCTAAAGAACGCGTGTCGATAAAAAGTGGGGTCTGCACAACTTGCGACGTCGCGTTTCTGCCATGCTAACGACATTGTTCTCCTCACTTTTTATGCCTTCGTGTATTCTTTTTTACACGTTTTTGTCTTACCATCTTGCGTCGAAAAAAAAAACTTAGGCTTTGAGTTTTGTGGTAAACATTAAGGTGACCCATATGTTTGTTCAAAAACCCGAATCCCGGAATAATAGTAGATTTTACCCTAGTTTCAATGCAATAAATCGGGGACACAAGGGGTAATGAAAAGGTCCAAAAAGGCGGGCTATGTTCCCGGAAAAATTCAAAGTTGATGTCAATTAAAAAATAATATACATTTAAATAGATACAGTTGAATTACATTGAATAACATACATTTTGACTGTATAAGTTGAACTACTTAAAACTAATAAGAGAGAAAAAACAGCAAATAATCCTAACTTAAGGTGACGCTGAGTTACTGTACTTTTCAGATGAGGTGGATTTGATATCAGTAAGGTCCTTCTTTGCAAGCAGACATCTTAAAAAACTCGCACACAGTTGGTTCCTCACAGATCACGTTGGTTGTCAACAAATAGCGTTTCAAAGTATCAAACACCTAGCTGTGTTTTATCACTTGCCCATAAGCGTGTTCATCAATGAAAACACTCTTTCTGTGGCAGGCATTTGGTTTGTTCCAGGTAGACAGAAAAAAAAACTCTGCCAACTTGCAAAATATTTGAAACTGTCACATTTATTGTTTTTAGACGTGGGAAACCATTTCATTCCACCGTTGTGGTGGCAATTTATTTTTGCCACCTACCATTCACTAATTTTTCTGAGAGTATACAAACTGCTTCATATTAGATATATCCGTCCATAAATTTCAGTTTCTGTAAAGTGGGCTGAAGGTAAATGTTTGAAATCACTAGTGATGATGATATCTCTATATCTGCCCACATTGGTATTTGTTCAGCGTTTACACAGCTGTACGGATTCTAGGTCTTGGAAAATTTTTTGCAGCACATTTCTTCAAATAATTGAAGGCTTGTTTCATAGAACGAAGACACCGTAGCAATGAAACTTTTTCAACATCCTCCTTTGGAAGTCCTTCCATTTTCCAGCGTTTACAAAGGATTAGCTTAACTCTTGATGGCAAGAAACAGTCTTCCAGTTTGGACAATCAAAATAGTTTTCAACCTGTTGATGCTCGTCACTGACTTCCACCACAGTGACCGTCTGTCCCTCTCTTTTTTGCACTGCTTTCGTGGAATGGAGAGGCCTGACTCAGAACATAAACTAAAGCCATTTCTTTATTTCCTGCGAGTGGCCTGCATCAAATACCTTAAAATTTGTTTCATAATTTCAATTACTGTTTTACAGGCTCGGGTTTCCCTCCCGTATGTGTAATTTTTCAAAGAATGTCCTGTATAAAAACTGGGCTTCTGTCTTGAGCATTGGAAAACATGCTTTTTAGAGGCAGGAACATCTGAAGAACCCCGGTCAACAGCAGGCAGCAGAGCACAGCCACCTAGTCTGAGCATAACCTAAGCATCATGCTGGAAATCTGTGTTCCCCAAACTGTGCAAAACCTCCTTGAGTCTTTCAAACTCCGTTAACTGTGGTATGATATGAAGAGGGAGATAAAATTTTAGCAATAATCAGCTCGACATCCACATTGCCGTAACATCTGGCAGCTGTTCGAACAGTCTTGTGGAACATATGACCTGCACCAAACTCTATACGACCATGTCCAAGATTTTTGCAGTTTTTAAAACAACATTGTTCTGTCCTATCTTTCAGCGCCTCCAAAAATTGGAATTTGTGTTTGTCTGCGCTAATCCACTACTATCCTGTCTAACAACCAAAACAAAAACAAAAAAAAAAACACCCCATTTTCACCGTTATGCAGTCATACGAAAACTACTTACAATTCCGATGTTTCACCTGGATGCCTTTAACTCTACTATTTAAATTTTCCACTCCATTACAGGGTGCTCAAAAGTCATCTGCCAAGTCACGGACAACTCTTGAATTCTTTGTGGTTGGATGCATCTGTCCGTACAGAAAAACAGTACACTTTATCTAGGTCACCCTTAACTCATTTGGAATATGGGGGGAAGTGGGGACATACAGGCGTCTCGGATACCCGCCACAAAGCAAAACTTTTTCACCTATTCAATTAACCCCCCCCCAAAAACAAAAAACCTAACTAATAAACGAGAATCCAACCGCGAGTCACCCCCACTCATTACCGCCGCACCTAAAAGGCTAAACCCAGATGTCCGCTGTACACGCACCGCTCTAAACACGCAGCCCACTCCTGCCTCCAGCCCTCAAAGATTAACATCCCGAGACATCGCCCACCACCTTATGAGATACATCCATCGCCGCTATACTGCTACCTGCCAAAAGCATCGCCTCCCCATCCACCTCCTGTGAGACCTACAGTGTCCGTGCCCCTCTCCCCCTTATGTGACTCGCGATCTCAGCATACCCTGATCATTGAAAACTGACTACATGCAGCCCAATACCTGACACAACAAATCTAGTCATTCACATCCAACTACCTAATCATCACATGGCTTACCCCCCCGACTCCTCTGCCATAAAGTCCGATGCGCCGCCGCTAGCGCTCTCTTGGTACCCCATCGCGCACGTGGTGGTCTACAATCAGCTCACCTTGCTGTCGAAATGTGCCTCTCTGCCACCATATCCAACAGAAACATCTACGCAACAAGAGTGAACTAAACACACCTCCACCCACGCTCCCGTATACTCCCAGCCTCTTGGGTATCACCTCCTCACCAACGCGGCATCTGTGCAGCAACTTTTCCTTCTCACGAAATCGCTACCCATTATGTGAGCTGCTCTACGAGGCTCGCCCACCTACCACCAGATGCAGTCTCTAACCTAACCCGCGCCACAACTCCCCAAGAGCCAGACGCCCATACTAATTACCATGCTCCGATCACCCCTGCTCCCCCCCCTGCCAAACAGCTCACTCCCCCCCGCCGGCACAACTGCGACCAGCTTCCTACCCCCCCACCTCAAGACAACCTGTATCCCGCCTAACATCGTCGGCCCCTCAGCCTCACACTAACCATACCCCCCAGACATCCCCCAGCCCTCCTCACCACCACCGACACGCACCTCCACACGTACCTCCCGCGAATCCATAGATCCACCACATCCCCCGCCTATCTACAAGTACCTACCCACCCACAAGCGTCCACACTCCCACTAAGCGCCCCTCACCACACCTCTCCACTGCCTTCCCCACATCACCTTGCACACCACAAAGATATCAGCAACACCACATCGTCACGCCTCAGTATCTCATCACCCCCACATCCCCTCCCGTACATATCACTCCTCCCTACTACAGTCCCCAATACCGCCTCACACGCAAGTGAGTCCCCCTCCCACACTTAACATCAAGTACTCACCTACCTGTTGTCAGCTACTCTCTCTAAACATCGCTCTCACATGTCCCCACCTACTATAAACCAAGCCCAACCACATGGGCTTCACACCCTCCTCAATTTCGTCAGCACCCCCTCTTCGCATCCCATATCACCCCATGTCCACCATCTGAATACTCAGACCCCCACCAGCTCCAGTGAGCTCTCACAACGCTCTTACGAGTGTCACCTCCCCTGCCATTACTGCCCTGACCTCTCCGTAGAGAGCCCATTCAACACTGAGTCACCCTCACCTACGAGAGCCCGAACGGACCACCTAAACCTACCGTCGCCAACGCCCATCGATAGAGCGCTATAACTAAGATTCCAAGTCCGCCACTCACATCACTCGCTCACAACACCATCCCAAGAGACGCCGCACGCCTAAGACTCGTGATGAACTAAAGCCCTACCCATCCCCCAACCCAACCCCACACTACCCACCCTAGTGTACCCCAGCATGCTCCTCCCCATGCCCCATATCCGCCAAGTCACTACGTTGCAGCTCTACATAGACAGCTCTAGACTCTACAACACGTCTCAATACAATACTATACATGCCCCCCAACAACACTCCACTTGATCAACACCACGACTACCTCATAACTCGGGCGCCGACACCAAGCAGTTACGTCCAACTACACAAAGAGTACTCACGACAGTCCACCTGCCTACATACAGTATCCTTTCTATTAACCACTGAACCCCATAGCAGCAGAGCAGTAGCACGCTGATGACCCATCTTCCACTAAGCCTAACGTCCCCCTTCATCACCCCGTATCATGCCATGACTGGACACAGAGTCCTCACCTGTACCTGCAGCCATGACACCAACTACCCCTCTCATCCGTTCCCTAACGAGTAAGAGAGTAGCAGGTTAGACCGTCGACGCCTGCTTCTCCATGTGGAAGCACCGGCCGCACACCACCCCCCCTCCCCTGACTCCGCCCACCCCCATATAGCCCCACACGCCAATTTTGTCACCACTGCGTTACTATCCTCTGTCGCACCGTCTCTCGCCTCGCCACCCCCCACCACCAAAACACCTCCCTCCAACTCCTCCTCGCCACCGCCCCCCCCACCCCCACCCCCCACCCGCCCCCCCCCCCACCCCTCACTCCTCCCTCCCTGCTCTGCACTTACTCCAAGTAAAGCCCACCCCTCTACTCGTCCGCACCCCGTCTGCGATGTACAAACAGCTCCCACATTATACAGCACCTCCCAGCAACACGCCCAGATCTGACCCACCTATAGTCCACCTGTCACCACCAGGCAATACCCTAATAACAATTAAAAATTCCCCCAACACCCCCGCACCCCCCACACCCCAACACGCACCCAACACACCCCCGGCACAACTTACATACCACGCCGCTCTCTTACCACACCCCCGCCCCTTAAATTCGCCCCCGCGTCCCTACATACCCCTATCCACTGACCAGCACAGAATCCACCCTACCCCCCCCACCCCCCAAGACATCCGTAGATATACAATATCCTCTCGCTCTCCACCCTCCACCCTAACCCGCCGATTACGCCTTATACCTCATACACCACCACCACGACTTACCTATTGCTTACCACCACCATCAATGCTAGAACCCTCTGAGACCCCCTCGACCACCCCCAATCATACCCCCCTTCGCTCACTCCGACCTCGGCCACCCCTTCCCACCACCCTCCCTCATACCCTTACCACTCAGAAACCCCAGACCTACCCCCCAACCACACCAACCACCCACCTAGACTCTCACCCCAGTAACCACGCCCCAACGTACACTCTCAGGCTGCGCCACCTCTATCCAATCAGCGCCGCCCGCAACACCCATACCATCCCCTCCCCGCAAGACATCGCCCCCCGCTGAACCACCTCACTGTCCGACACGACTCGTCAACCACCTCCACACTAAGTAGACGACCCCCGCCTCACGTCCAATCCCTCACTATGCCCCCCCCCCCCTGCTGTCTCAAACTCTGATCAAGAATAAACACACTCTCATCTCCGTCCTCCCCCCATCCATCTAATCCGTATCAAAAACTCTAACTCTCAATCATGCCCCTCCCGTCCCCCCCTCCGCCCTCCCTAAGAACTCAACATCAGTCTCTCAGTCGCCACACAGACATGCTCACCCTCTCCACCTAGACTCCCACGTACTCACCACCACTAACCCCTCCTCACCCAGAGCATCATGATCCCCCCACTCAATACCAACTGCTAGTCGCCCACGCTCATCAATTCGTCTCAGATGACGCCCCACCTCGCCCTGTACGAACTCTAGCGTCACCCAATCACTCTCGGTGGCCTATCCAACACCTATGCCTTTATAAACCGCAGAGTATACCTACCAGACCCAATAGTGTACCTTGCCAGATGATTGACGCTTGCATAAGTCCCCCATGACCGCTAATGTCTCACTTCCTTTCTCTTATGTCCCAAACAGCCTTGTTCCCCGCCCTTACCCGCTAAACGTATGCAACTCTGTCAGCTTTAAACACTTGAACGTGTTCCATACTATCCTGACGTTATATCTCGCATAACGAACTAATCACCAACTCACGTCCGACGAACCCCCGTCATATCCTATGTCACCCCGAACTTCAATATTGTTTCTCCCTTTTAATAGAGACGACCGCCACTCACAAACAGAGCACCAACGCGCAGAGCTTGAAAATCGGAATGCAGCACACAGCGCCGAACCTAATTTTTATTTGTAGCGCTTATTTACTACTGATTATTTTCAGATCACTCTTCCTGTGTTGTTCATCTATGTATTCCCTCCACGACACCAAGCAATTTAGAATCACTATATGGGTCGGCATATTTTTCATTATTTAGTATCCTTCGGCGACTGGGGTGCCGGATGTTTGCAGCCGGGCGCCTCCAGAACCGTGCGAGGCCTCATGCCCCGATGTCGAATGGGACACCCAAGCAACATCACTTGCATCCCCTCCCCCTCCACCCTCTGACAACACTTTAGTGTCCCGCCCCTCCACGCCTACATATCCCCCCCCCCGCCACCCCCCCCCCCCTCGCCCGGCCCCCCCCCCACAGACCCATCTCCCCTGGTCACCACCACTTCCCCCCCCCCACACCCCCCCCCCCCCCCCCCCCCCCACCTCCCCCCCCCTTCCCCCCCGCCCCTACACCTCGCCCGCCCCCCCCCCCCCCTCCCCCGCACCCGCGCGACCCCCCCCCCACCGCCCCCCCCCCAGCCCCCCCCCCCCCCTCACCCCGCCCTCCCGAGACCACAAATATGTTCACCTACCCCCACCCCCGTGACTCCCCACTGTCCGTTCTCCCAACCACTCAAGACGAACCTAACCTGGCCCACCCCCCCAATGCAATGAAGTCACTCTGCTGCACATGCACTGGGGTCCTGTTGTGTAGAACATGATCCCAGCCACAACCGGGAGGGATTCTAGGCATTGGGTTTTTGTACAGCGAATTAAAAAATCACGGGAACTAAAGGGCGATCCCACCTGGGACGCTGGCCAAAACTCAATGCCTTTTTGCGCCCCTAACTTTTTATCACTTCCCTCGGTCACCTTGGACCGGGGTTGCCCAAACCCCCAAGGTTGGCCAACATGAAAATTACGGCGAAAAAAGGCGCCGTGAAACTTATTGTTTTTTTCCCTCCACAATTTTCTCTACGTCACTCTTTTCTCTTACTTCCCTGTTGTTCTCCTACTTCACAGTTTCTCTTACTTCATTGTTTTCCTCTACTTCACACTGTTTTTCTCTACTTTCACTGGTTTTTCTCTAACTTCTTCATTGTTTTCTGCTTGTTATGTAATTAATTTCTCCTTAAACCCCTGAAAACAATGGTGTTCCTTTAAATAAACCAACAGCACAATTAAGTCCTCGTTTAGTCGAAAGAAAAGGGCTCTAACTATATGTGATGTCAACAGAAGTCAAAGAACATGCTAAACGTTTATTTTCGTTTTAGGAGGCATAATTCGAGCTTTAATTGGTCAAGATGGTTTGGAATCTCTATGATGGCAATCGACTATACAGATATTATGTAACACATAATTCGAACCAAACCTGTTAAGGACAATCATATTTATATACATGAAGCTAACGATCGTACCAAATAAAATAACAGACATGGATGACAGTGATCCATAATTTGATTGAACAGGATGAGCACGTTATATGGATCATGCTGAGCACAGATTCCCCATATCAGCGAGAGACACGAAAATTAAGCCTGTAGTTTGCACTGTGCTCTCTCATGTGTCCGCGCTCAGCCTATAAAAGTAAGCGTTGGTTCTTTCAAAATCGTACAGATTGCAAAAAAAAAAAAAAAAAAATCAGAAGATAGACATACTGCTGGAGGTTGAGATAGCAGCATGCTCGGAAAACTTATTTCTCCATCAGCGTGCTGGGCAATTCAAATCATCACCAAATTTTAGAGGTGATGATTTAGGTTTATATATATATATATATATAAGGAGCCGCGGTAGCATAGTGGTTAGTGCACTGGCTTCCTAGCGCAGTGGTCTATGGTTCGATCCCCAGATGAGGCGGGAATTTTTAGGCACAAAAACGGCTCCTGGGTCGACCAGCCCCAAGTGGGTACCAGAAGCCACTCTGGGACGGTTAAGGCGGCCGGTCGTGATGCCGACCACATCACCCTCCCGGTGTGCCCGACGGTCCCCCCCCCCCCCCACCCAAAGATTAAATAAAAATTGGGCCCCCCCCATATTTCCCAATATGCGCTCAATGGGCGTGTCTGTACGGTCCTTTACCTTTATATATATATATATATATATATATATATATATATATATATATATATATATATATATATATATCTATATATATATAGATATATATATATATAGTTCTGTACAAAATTCAATTCAATTTTCATTTAGGTTAGAAAAGTTTAATCGAGGGGGTGTGGGACTAAAGTGGAATTTAATTTGTGGAGATGACGAAACGAACACGATACTTACCAGGTTAAGCCGGAATGTTTATTCATTGAATGTTTAAAAGAGTATAATCCATAAGAATACTTTTTATAGCAGACTGCAAGCAACTTTAACTGTAGAAGGCGACTGCCGCATCGTGCTTTTCACTAACCAGTATATTTATATTTATTTACGAAAAATGTATTACAGTTAGTCATGTCCTGCCTAAGTTATACTTGCAATGAAAACAGGTCCATGTGTCATACATACCACGTGCACTACTCTAAACACTTTCACTCACTGACCATGTAAGACTTGTGGTCCATTCGTAGTATGTCATGTACTTTCCGGATCAACTTATGTGGAGGTTGGCGCCGGGACTTTTTATCTCGGAAAATATTCCGATCGATTGTGGAGATGGTCGCGGAAATTTATATAGTAAAATACTCTAGCTCAATAATGGCGGTTAGTCGTGAAACTCAGGAGCGACCAGTCGTTGTAGTAATTACTGGTTTAGATGATCGGTGGGGTTTTTTACGGCGAGGGTCTTGACTTTGGCTGGGGGGGGTGGCCGACTCAAGTGAGTATGTTGTGGTGTAGCTGGTTGGTTGTGGTGAACTTTGACTACCATATTGTAATCAATTAAACGTATAGGCATAAAGACACCGATAGGATAGTACAAAAAATTTCCGCGAGACATTTAGTCGTCGCCTACGCTTTCTGTGTATTCTTGAATTCCGCTTTTGACCGAACCAAAAAGGGTCCCGTTATCTTCAAATATGTACTTGAGACAAAACGTACCAAGTTACAAATGAAGTATTTTGCCTAAAATACATTGTGATGGATGAGAGGACGGAAAGATACCCACCGCACTCAGTCTACCTTGATTCTAACCCACTAAAATAACTTGTGCTTGCCCGTAGGGGCGATTTTCAACTAACGAATAAGTAAACGTTAGAAATGTGGAATACGGTTAGAAAAACACGCTTCGCTCTATATTGCGAATCTGTCAAAATTCTCTTGTATTACGGGCGACTTGATATTTAGCCTTGAAAGTACAGGGAAAACGAATTGAACAGGATGGTAGTTTACCAATAAACAAGCTCACCTCGAAAAACGCTTAGACTATATGACCAAGCACTTAGCCCCTAAAATCATATATTCGATGTACCTGACGGACTTGCTGCTAGAATAGGTTGTTCCTTTACCTAAATAGTCCATTAAATAATCCCAATTATTGACAAAATAATACATAGAGAATCGGAGGATACTGTCAGGCCAAGGTCAAGACTGCATCGATTGGATAGTAATATTTTTTTGGGGACAAAATTAGTGGCCAGACAGGCTAAGATCGTACGATGAAGGGGCTTGGACTGAAATTTGAAGGACGCAGAAATTTATTGGCTTACCTAAATTCACATTAGTGTGTAGTAGAAACGGCATCGTGGTTTGAAGATCTTTATTTCCGACTTCATTCCCAAAAGAATGCTTGGGTGTACTTGGCCCCATCCATTTCCTTAATATCGCAATAGTACGCTGTCGCTGCCATTAATTCCCACAATATTCAGAGGAGCAAGCAGCGAAGAGCAGCCTTGTTCCTATCTTCCTCTACTCCCCTCAGCAGCCGAGATGAACCGAGGCCGTGATGACAGTGAGCCACCTTACTCTTGCCCTAAATCTTGTTCCAATAAACACTCACCATGATATCGAGTTACCCGATGCATTTCTAGACTATACCATTCCACCTGACAGAGATAGTCTCCTCTGTAGCCACCCCGCACCTTCCGACCCCCTCATAGTCCATACCCAGGTACCCTGGCCGCCTTAGGCCTGGCCTAGCTGTTGATCCTCCTATAGGGACTAACTAAGCCTGTTTAAAACTACAGGACTATGTCTATATGATGGTCATACAGGAACATTACACCTTCTTATTGATGGCAAGATTACTAAGGACTGACAGAAAGCGTAGATATTGGGAAGGAAAGAAAAAAGGTCACTTTGTGCCATCAAACTAACGTGGAGAAGCAGGGTTGTCAGCGAGAGCCTGACCTATGTTCTTTTTTATTGAAATGTATGGTTTCCATGTAAATTAGGAGAATTAAGGGGGGGGGGGTGGGGCCTTGATCTTAGACAGACCCATAACTTGCACTAGACAGGGGTTTCCTGCTGGCCACTTGTTGGTGCTAGTACTCGTTATTGAAGAAGTCTACACGTTTCAAAGGCGTCTCTCAGGCACTGCTTGTATTAAAGGCAGTTCACGTCAGAAGGAGACTGAAGTGTTTGGCCAAAACCAACTGCAATGCTGTGATTCCAGGAACCAGATAAAGGTGCAATATCTGGGCCTGGGACAAACTTATCACGACTACAAGAAAAATCTAATGTATTAGACTAATAACGTTCACTCCAAAAGATCTAACATTAAACCAATCACCTAGTGAAAAATCAAAAGCACCATTGGTGGTGATGTATAATCCCCACAACTGCCTTCTTAGTTACCATGTAGTTGTACAAGTTTATAGAGTAATTTAATCATACAACTTGAAAATTTGTAAAACATTTGTACTATGGGACCATATTTGTCTGTTGTATGTAAATAACTTTGTATATATATTATGTGTAAATATATCTCTCCATCTAAATTGATATCTCATAGAAAACTGAAGTCAGCTGGACCCAAAACTAATCCTGTTTAGGTACTCAGGAACCCACAATAAAGTTTAGAACAAAAGGAAGATTTTAAAATATAAAACATTTAAACAGATCGGAGCTGAAGTTGAGTATTATTTCATTAGTAAAAATTAAGTATATGTCTGTTTGTATATGTTTTTGTATTGAGATTCTTTAAACAACACTCTTACACTACCCTAGACACCTTTATGTAGCTTTACAGGGTACACGTAGTCATAATGATGCAATATCATCTTAGAGTGAGATCGTTGAGGGTAGGTAAAACAACGCAAGGTACTCTGTAACCACCGTTGCCCTTTTTTACCTCAGATTGACCCTTCACAGTTGATTCTCACTCAGGTTATCAAACTAAGTATGCACCTCGCCATTCTCACTTAATTAACTATCTAATACCCATCTCACATATATGGTTGGTCTCTAAGTCCGAGATTTGAATTTGGCATAACATAGAGAATGCCTTTGTAAATAGAATTCATATCAGCATAAGACTTAACTAACTCCAGGAAATAAAAATTAGCACCTAGGATATAAATGGCTCCAGATTGTATTACTAGTGTTCGTAGAGTTAGGAACACTTGGCGTTTAAGTGAGATCTAAAAATCATTAAGAGGAGATTTACAGTGATAGGTTGTCATCCTTTTTGCCAGTGAGTAGGAATTATGGTCCTAGATATAGTAGGAGTTTATTTTAGTTACGTTTATAGATTATCTTGAACTGCGTGATTCAGACATGTTTGAGTTATGAGATGTAGATGGCTCAGGATCATAGCCAAGGATGTGGTCAGATCTGCCGCCTTTTGCATGTACTTGCTAAAGTAGGATGACTATGAGTCTGTGTACCGAGCTAGTTCAATATAGTAACTTCAGAATGCGACAAGTATATTGACCAGGACAAGGTCAAGAGCAGATGAGGAGTTGATCCATGCAGAAGGTTAAAGATTATATTATTCAAGATTTTACAATTGACTGCTTGAGTTCAAACGAGATTAAAAAGGCTTATTGTATGAAGAGGAATGGATACGTTGGCGGCGCAAAGAAAATTTTATTTACTCGAAAAGACTCTGCAATTTCAGTGCATTAGAACATATTAGCTTGACTTATGCCGAAAATTCACAGGGAGTGCGATAGAAAAGAGATTGACACTGCCGAACGTAAAAGCAGCAATTCTGTAGGGAAATAGATTAAAGATCGGATACGCGATGTGCTACGACTTGTAAGGAATCGGATGTTAGGACATGTTCATTGGCCCTGACTCCACACCGTGGGTATAAGATATAGTGTGCTCAGTGTGTCTCCTAATGCCTCAGATCACCACATGCTAGTAGGGCTTGCCTCAACCTCCGTAAGGGTTTTTTTTTTTTTTCTATTGTAAGCACCCTTTTGTTGAGAAAGATGATGGACATGAAGGGTATTTACAGTACGATTTGAACTTTGGGGCTCTACGATTAGGGTTAGAGAGAGAGAGGTGGCGCTAAGTTGGATCCAGGGTCTTGGCCGCACGGCTTATGAAGTTTTCGCCAAGATGAGCAGAGATGACAAGACTACTTTCTGCTTGTTAAAGCAGGCTCTGTTTATTAAGATACCTAAATTTGAACGGAGTCCTTTTAAGACAAACATTTCGAATGCCCATAATTTACTCAAGTTCAAGAGTAGAGGGTACCTATCACCAGTTCTCTGCACGGTCTGGAGAATGGCGCTACTTAGGATTTTCGAAATGGACTTTGCGTACTGGACGAAACTTGCAAGAAGCGCGATACTTGACCAGGAAAAGATCCTTATTAGAAAGTCGATCACAGAGTCAACTTTTACTCCAGGCGGTCGAGAAGTTTTATGGATAGATCGGTTGGCAGAGAGGCTGAACTGAGTTACTCCAAGTCGCTGACCGGTAGCGGCAAGCCAAGTAGAAGTGATTTGGCTGTAGATTTTCTTTACGACACTGGAAAACATTTTAAGGGGGGGGGGGGGGACCAAAAAACTTAAAAAAGTTTGACCAGTAGGGAACAGACATAGCGTACGCACCGTATTTAAAAAATCAGGTGTCCCCCGGATCAAAGGTACTTTTTAAACTACATTTCCACAATTTCAATGAAAGGAAATATGATGACAGAAAACCTTTGCATAAAGGTAGGATTATATTGTAGCCGGTGTAGGATTGGACAAACCATAACACCGAAAATTGTAGAAGGAAACCTGTAGTAATGGCCACGCTTCCGGTTAGTTCGACTCCTAGAAAGGCAGGGAGGAAATCACCAAAAACTATGTCTCGTAAACAGTGGAGAAAGGCACAGGCTGAAGATAGGTCACTGAAGCCGTGAAGATAGGTCACTCCAAAAACTCAATACCCCTCCTAGGAAAGGAGAATTCTATTTGGACGATGGACTGCTTTACAGGGCGGATAAAGCAAGATCATACGAGTGTGGACAGGTAGTAGTGCCATCGAAATATAGGGCACGAGTTATGAGGCAAACACATGTTCTAGATGGTGAACACCAGAAGATGGGTACCACATGCCAAAGAACATCTGTTGGATATTTCTGGCCAGGAGTGGTTGAAGACATAAGAAAAATTGTTGAGGCCTGCGAACAGTGCAGCACGAAAAATTCCACAGGGTGGAAAAATAATAACCAAATGCAAGAGAAGCATTATGGCAAACTTGGGCCAGAAAATAAAGAGGGAACACCCACACGTGGGAAAATTAATCAGGACCTAGACACGCCACGGGGCAAACTTAGGCCTGGAAAGAAAAATAATTATAATAAAGTGGACAGAGGGGAATGGGAACCCCCTTTTCACAGACAGTCTTCATTCGAATGTTTTACAACGGCCACTATGCAGCGAGTACAAAGAACTGTTATACCCCAGAATAAGTCGACAATCCCTCGGTCGGACATATGTAAACTGGAGGAAGATAAAAGAGAGAGAAGATCTCTCACAATGAACTCAAAGTAGGGAGAAAACCCCAGGAAAAGAATCGGTAGTGGTAGATTCTTGTGTGATGACACAAGAAAGAAACGTCCGCAAAACAAGGCTTCTAATGTAAAGGACCTGACAGGTGCCATTAATAATATGTCAGAAAAATTAAAAGTCCATATGTAAACTTGTTAAGGACATGGACCGATGAAAAGGCAGAAGAAAATATTACCTCATCATATCAATATGTGAACGAGCTGACCACTCGTCTTAAAACTGGCTGGAACCTTGCAAATGAAAATTTGAGACAAGCCAGGAAAAAGCATGCTGCCTATTACAATAAGAAAGCGAAGGATAGAGAATTAGCTGTGGGAGAGAAGGTGCTTCTTCTACTGCCCGGCAGCCAGAATAAATTGCAAATTGGATGGCAAGGTCCATATACAGTTCTAGAGAAGGTGTCTAGAGCAAATTATAAGATAGATAAGAAGGAGAAAGAGAAAATCTATCATGTGAATCTCCTGAAAAAATATCTGGATAGAGAAAACCAGGAGGAGACACACCTACTGACCTTGTCTGTTGCAATGGAAATGAAAAAGGAACCACTCACCTCTCATGAATATCCTTTACATCCCTGTGAGACCGCTGCACAGGTAAAAATCAGTACGCACTTAACGAAAAATCAGAGGGAGAGGGTTCAACAGGTTCTGAATGATCATACAGATGTGTTAACGGACCGACCGGGGCATACAAATTTATTAGAGTATGATGTGAAATTCATAGACCCAACACCAATTTGTATGAGAGCCTATTCGATTCCGTTCGCTAAGGAAAAAGCTTTGAAGGAGGAGATAGATTATCTGTTGAGAGAAGGAATTATCTCGCACAGTGAATCTCCCTACAGCTCCAGTGTGGTTCTGTTAAGAAAACCCTCTGGAGAACACAGACTGTGTATAGATTAAAGGAAACTGAATGATGTCACAGAAGGTCAGGTGGATCCATTACCTGATACAAATCAGCTGTTTGCCAGGCTGAATAAAGCTAAATATTTCTCTAAAGTGGATCTGAGCAAACGCTACTATCAGATTCCAGTAAAGCCGGAGGTTAGACCTTATTTAGCCTTTAGCACCTCGGAAGGACATTATTAATTTAACATGTTGCCATTCGGGCTGAAAAAAGCACCGAGTGTGTTTTCGACGATGAGAAAATTACTGGATCAAATGAATAATCCATGCATCACATCTTCATGGATGATATTCTCATAGCGACTGAAACATTTGAGGAACACATTAACTCTCTTGATATGTTGTTTAATCGACTTAGAGAGACAAATTTGACAGCTAGACCGACGAAATGCTTTGTTGGATGTAAAGAGCTGGAATTCTTGGGACACACAGTACATCAGGGAAAAATGACCCCTGACCCCAAGAATCTGGGGAAGTTGAAAAGAGCACCAAGACCACAGACAAAAAAAAGACGTGCAATCTTTTGTCTCATTATGTGGTTTCTACCAAAAGTGTATTAAAAACTTTAACTCCATATGTGCTCCATTGACTGATTTAACGCGCAAAGGAAATCCTGATAGAATTACTTGGTCAGCGCAGTGTGAATTAGCCTAGTTTACCATAGAATATATTCCAGGCAAAACCAATGCAGGTGCAGATTTTTTAAGCAGACATCCGTACGACGAACATCAGAGTAGTCACCAGGCATAGGTCGTAAATTTATCTATGTGTATTTAGAAGTAGGAACTGACATATGATAGTCTGTTCTAAGTGGGAAGATATGTGGTGAACTTCTAAATACAATATCTAAATTAAATTAAAACAGTATAGTGCATAAAGTCAAAGATAGGATAGTACTAAAAATTTCGGCGAGAATTGTAGTCGTTGCCTACGCCTTCTGTGTATTATTTGATAACGCTTTGACAGAACCAAAAAGGGTACCGTATTCTTCAAATTCGTCCTTAAGACAAACATACCAAGTTCAAATGAAGTATTTGCCTAAAATACATTGTGGAAGGGAGAGGGACGGATAGATAACCCAACGCAAATCACGTCTCACATTGTTTCTAAAAAATAAAACTAACTTGCTGGCCTTGCCCTTAGGCGATTTTCAAATTACGATGTAAACGTTAGAAAATGAGGACACTACGGTTAGAAAACACGCTTAGCTCTTATTGCGAATGACGTAAATTCTCTTGTATTACGAGAGACTCTCGTATTTAGCTTGAAAGTACAGGGAAAAAGAATTGAACAACTAATATAGAAAAAAAGATAGAATTTTGAACCAAGCCACTTAGCCCCCTAAAAATCATATATTCGTGTACCTGAAGACTTGCTGACTAAGAATATGTTGTTAATTACCTAAATAGTCCATTACATAATCAATTATTGACAATAATACATAGAGAATCGGAGATACTGTCAGGTCAAGTCATGTCTGATTAGACTGGATAGCATATTATTTGGGGAAAAAAGTAGGTGGCAGAAAGGCTAAGATAGTACGATGAAGGGGATTGGATGAAATTTGAAGGAAGTTGTAATATTATTGGCTGACCTAATATACAAATCTAGTTGGTAGTAGTAACGCATAGTGGTTTGAGATATTTTTTTTTAAGAATTCATTCAAAAAAAGAAATGCTTGGTCTCATTGGCCAAAGCCTTTTACTTTATCGAAATAGTAAGCTGCTCGCTGCCATTTTTCCAAAATATTCAGAGGAGCAAGAAGCGATGAGCAGACGTGTGGTTTTATTAATAATACTACCATCTGAAAGCAGTCTGAACAGAGGCAGTGATGAAAGTGTGCCATATTCTATTGCCTAATTCATCGTTACTTGTTTATATTTCCTTGATATGTGGTAAGATTGATTTTATTGACTTTTTAATTAAAAAGGGTTGTGTGAAAAAAAGAAAAGGCCATGTAAAAGATTGTAATTAAATGGTTCCATGGCAGACTTAGGCATGGCCTAGATGTTGATCCTTCATATAAGGGACTATCTAAGAATGTTTAAAACTACAGGACTATATATATATGATGGTCATACAGGAACATTACACCTATCTTATTGCATGGAAAAGATTACTACAGGAATGACAGAGGCGTAGCATCCATTAGGGAAGAGAAAAGAAAACTGGTACAATTTGTTCCATCAAACTAAAGTGGAGAAGCAGGGTTGTCAGAGAGAGCTGACCATGTTCTTTTTTATTGAATGTATGTTTACATGTAAATTAGGAGGAATTAGCTTGATATTAAGACAGAACCATAACTTGCATTGACAGGGGTTCCTGCTGGCACTTGTCTGGTGCTAGTACTCGCTCATTGAAGAAGTCTACACGATTTCAAAGAGTCTCTGGCACCTGCTTGTATTAAAGAAGTTCAAGTCCAGAGGAGACTGAAGTGTTTGGCCAAACCAACTGCAACTGCTGTGATTCCAGGAACCAGATAAGTGCAATATCTGGCCTGGGACAACTTATCAGGACTAATAAAGTTTAACAAAAGAAATTTTAAATATAAAATTTAACAGCTGGAGTTAGTTGAGTTTATCATAGTATTTAGTATATGTTTGTAAATGTTTTGTATTGAGATTCTTTAACAACACTCTTACAATACCCTAGACACTTTATGTAGCTTTCAGTCACGCTAGTCAAAAAAGAATATAACTTAGAGTGAGATCGTAGGGTGGTAACAAGAAACGTACTCTGTAACTGTTTTGTTACAGCTGCTGCCCAGAACAAATATATATATATATATAAACGACTCAGGGTAGGATAAGCAGAAATGACTACATATTGAGGGGAGATGTCGTCACGTTATCGTCGTGTACTTATCTTTTTATTTAAAAATATGACAGGGAGTTGCGGTGTTGGGTGTACGTGTATATAGCTGAATTGAGTGTCTTGAAATCGACATCCCCCCTCCCCCTGCGCTTGTTGCGTGTTGAGGACATCCAAAAATGTGTTTTTGTCTAGTGTGTTGTGTTGTTTACTGAGGCCTTTAGTGGTAGTCTTGTCATAATCTCCAAAACAGTGGTAAGTTTTGCTGCAGAGGGAAACCATTCCACTACCTACATATTCGAACTTGAAAAGACCGGGTGTTCGCTTATCAAATAACTTTTTGTCGTGGCATTTCTGACAAATGATTTGCATTTTACCCTCCCTAGCAATAAACGCGGATCGATGTTCGGTGCAGAATTCGGCGGGGAACCATCGATCGTAGGCGGTATAAAATTCTTTTCGCATTGAGGGTTTAACGACGTCCGCCAGGTTATTTGTACTAAGGGCCAAGTAAAGACTATCCGTATTAGTCTCGCATAACTGAAAGTCAGCTCTGTCTACAAACCTATATAGGCAATCGTAATACAATTCTAAAATGCCGAGTTTTGCTTACTGGTAGACGAAAAAGCCTATCTGCGCGGGTAGGTCCCAGCTAATTTTCTTCTTAAAAATCTCTACCTCGAAAATATCGTCCGTCACTAAACTCATCTTTTTAAAACGTGGACAGTTTATGAATTTAGACGTCCCCTCCCCCGTCGTATACGATACCTCTACGTGTTCCGCCTTATTGCTCAACGTCTCTCTCAACAATTTCATAGCTTCACTAGTTATTGCGTAAACATCGTCTCAATCCTCTGTCGGCGGGCGTCGGAGACGGTATCCCCAAATTGTTTAAAACAAGTCGCAGGTGTATACTCGATCACCTGGTATATACGCGTGACTTCTAAGCCCTTGGACAAGTACCAGCGAAGCAGAGGCGTCGCCAACATATTTTTTTTCCTATGTAACTTCCAATCAATGTCCTTCTAGGGGTAGTCAAGAGTTTATTTTTCTTCTCATAATCGCGCATAAAAGGGCCAATATCATCTTTCGTGACATCAACGTTCTTAAATATCGGAGTCATTTCCGAAACATGCTCCTTTAGGGAGTCGGGTACTCGAATGTCGCATTCGACTAACCCAAATAAGGTCTTGTCTATAACACAGGCTAGAATCTGTTGTTCCTTTAGAGGATATCTACACTTGGTATACGAGATTTTCAGGCTCGGGAATGTGTCGCTTAGAAATCGACCAATTTATCGATCGGTTCGTTTGAGTCGCTGCCCCTCGCATTCCCACATTTCTACCAGGTTGACATCACATTCGGTCTTCAAATATTCACCAATTTCCCGCGTCTTTCCATACAACTCATTCAAGGGTTTCTTATTGACGGGGTTGGTATCACGACCGGTGGTTGGTGGGCAGTTAGGATGACCGTGGAAAAGACATCCATGAACCTTGTAGGCTGTGCGAGAATCTTTGTCCAAGCCATCGAACCTAAGGCGCCTGCTCCCAAATCCATTTCACGGCCATTGAACTGGGTTTTCAAAGACACACTATTTTTGTGCGATACCCAAGTCAACCAGTCGCGACACTGCACGGTGTATTTATTGACTTTATGGTACCTGAAACCATCCTCCTTTTTTCTTCTAATGGGAAAATCAGTGGGCATTTTCTGCATTAGCGCCCACAAACAACTATCTAATGACGTTTTGTCCTTTTTCATGAAACCTGTGCAATAATATCGACGGCCCCCTAACTATATTTTATCTCAGAGTGTTATGAAAATCTTGTTCCGTTTCGAACTAAAGAAAAAGTTATATTTGACGGCAGGTTTTGAATAGGTACTTAAAGGTTATCCAGGGAACCGAAATGGCGTCTTTAAATATATCTACACCTAGACCCGCGTAAAAACTAACTTGTTGTTCTAATGCAATTAAGAATGGAAACACGTCTTTGTTGTTATACCACTCCATAAAATCGCGCAGCGTGGCCATGGGATTATCGACCCAGACATTTTGTGCCTCAGCGGACTCGGCACTGGAAGTATTACAATTTTTTGTACGCTGAGTACGCTGAGGGTCAAAATGTCTGGGTCGATAATCCCATGGCCACGCTGCGCGATTTTCTGGAGTGATATAACAACAAAGACGTGTTTCCGTTCTTAATTGCGTTAGATCAACAAGTTAGTTTTTACGCGGGTCTAGGTGTAGATATGTCGTTTCATTTAACTTGTTTAAATCTGTGACGTATTTGTAGCAGAAAACCCCTTACTTTCTTTAACTTTATAGGCCGCGAGGTACTTGCTATAACTAAATCGGGGGCTAGGTAATTGATTATATCTAAAAATTTTAACTGCGGGGTAGCAATACACATCAAGTTATTATTTCTTTTTACTAAATATTTAAAGTCTTGGTCTAGGAAATACTTTATTACGTATGCTTTTATAACATTTATGTCATATTTCCCCGAGTTGAACACTATAACAGGGATCTCTCGCAAATACTCATCGAGTCTTTCGATGTGTCCCTCCAAATCACCGAGTTGGGTATACAACTCGTCAAAGCGCTCAAGTAAGATTGCATAAGCGGCCTCGGCGATTCGGGTCAGATGGTCAAGCATCCTATTGACCAAGTCTTGAGGATCGCCTGTTGTTGTTATAAAGCAGAAAGGCGCTTCCAGACCAGGGACATTGGAAGCTACCGAACAAGACAGAGGGACGTGTTTGAACAAAAAGGTAGTTACGCTCCCCCGGGTCGCCGTCCCTACAGAGGTATTGAAAAAACATTCATAATCAAAAGTCGCGCGATACGGATACACGAACTGTGTATCGACATTTATACTCTGCGCAGCGATCGATTCCCAAATTGTTTCTGGCGGGGTATAAACCCCACCTTTAAATATTTCTATTCTTTTGCCCCCGGTACACGTTTCCTCGTGCCTTTCAATAAACGTATAAAGCTTCCACAATTTCCGAAACACGCATCTAGCAGTGATACAACTATGAACTTAACAAGATGGAAACCAACTTTGTCCCGTATCAGTATTGTTTTATTATTTTGTACTGGTATTTCTGTAATTTCGTAGGCAAAAATTATGCATTTGAAAATATAAAAATATAAAACAGCAAAACTGTGATACCAAAATTAAGAAATGGAAACTTGAAAATTGTGATACCAAAATTATGAAATATGAAAAATGTGATGTAAAATATGAAATAGAAATATGAAAACAGTGGTACCAAAATTAAGAAATATGACAACTGTGATACAAAAATTATGAAAGGAAAATGTGATACCAAAATTATGAATTATGAAAACTGTGGTACCAAAATTAAGAAATGGAAACATGAAAACTATGATACAAAAAATATGAAAATAAAGTGTGAGTGTTGTGATGCAAAAATTATGAAATGGAAATATGAAAACTGTGATACCAAAATTATGAAATATGAAAATTGTGATACCAAAAGTATGAAATGGAGATATAAAAACATTATGAAATGGAAATATGAAAACTATAATACAAAAATTATGAAATGGAAATACGAAAACTGTGATACACAAATTATGAAATGAAAGTGTGTTGTGATGCAAAAATTATGAAATGGAAGTATGAAAACTGTGATACCAAAATTATGAAATGGAGATATAAAAACATTATGAAATGGAAATATAAAAACGGTGATACCAAAATTAAGAAATATGAAAACTGTGATACCAAAATTAAGTGTTGGAAATATGAAAATTGTGATACCAAAATAAAGAAATATGAAAACTGTGATACAAAAATTATGAAAACTGTGATACCAAATTTATGAAATGGAAATGTAAATGTTGTGCTGCAAAAATTATGATCCTTTAATACTCCAATTAATTCTCCATTAGAACTAGATAAAGATAAACATTATAAGATTGCATACTACCGGGGTAATCTTAAAGTACCTATTCAAAACTCTGCCGTCATATTACTTTATGTTCGAAACGGGAACAAGATTTACATAACACTCTGATATAAAATATAATTGGAGGGCCGTCGATAATATTTCATAGGTTTCATGAAAAAGACAAAACGTACATTAGAGGTGGTAAAGTTGTTCAGAGCGTTAAAGGCTATGACGCCAACGCGCTTTATTTGTGGGCGCTAGTGCAGAAAATGCCCACTGATTTTCCCATTAGAAGAAAAATGGAGGATGGTTTCAAGTACCATAAAGTTAGTAAATACACCATGCAGTGTCGCGACTGGTTGACTTGGGTATCGCACAAAAATTATGTGTCCTTGGAAACCAAGTTAAATGGCAGTGAAATGGCTTTGGGACGTACGCGCCTTAGGGTCGATGGCTGGGACAAAGATTCTCGCACAGCCTACCAATTTCATGGATGTCTTTTCAACGGTCATCCTAACTGCTCACTAACCACCGGTCGTGATACCAACCCGTCAATAAGAAACCCTTGGTTGAATTGTATGAAAAGACGCGGGAAATTGGTGAACATTTGAAGACCGAATGTGATGTCAACCTGGTAGAAATGTGGGAATGCGAGTGGCAGAGACTAAAACGAACAGATCGATCAATCGGTAGATTTCTGAGCGACACATTCACAAGCCTGAAACCCTCGTATACCAAGTATACATATCCTCTAAAGGAATAACAGATTCTAGCCTCTGTATAGACGAGACCTTATTTGGGTTAGTCGAATGCGACTTTTTTTCGCGATTACGCAAAAAAAAAAAAACTCTTGACTACCACTAGAAGCACATTGATCGGTAGTTACATAGGTGAAAATATTATGTTGGCGACGCCTCTGCTTCGCTGGTATCTGTCCAAGGGCTTAGAAGTCACGCGTATATACCAGGTGATCGAGAATACACCTGCGACTTGTTTTAAACAATTTGGGGTTATCGTCTCCGTATACCGCCAACAGGGGGATAGAGACGATGTTTACGCAATAACTTATGACACTATTAAGTTATTAGGGAACGAGGCTTACGGCAAGAAGTTGGCCAATAAGGCGAAACACGTAGAGGTATCGTACACGACGGGGGAGGGGACGTCTAAATTCATAAACTGTCCGCGTTTAAAAAAGATGAGTTTAGTGACGGACGACATTTTCGAGGTAAAGATGGTTAAGAAGAATATTAATTGGGGCCTACACGCGCAGATAGGCTTTTTCGTCTACCAGTATGCAAAACTCCGCATGTTAGAATTTTATTACGATTGCCTAGATAGAATTGTAGACAGAGCTGACTTTCAGTTATGTGAGAGTGATAAGGATAGTCTTTACTTGACCCTTAGTACAAATAACCTGGCGGACGTCGTTAAACCCTCTGTACGAAAAGAATTTTATACCGCATACGATCAATGGTTCCCCGCCGAAGTCTGCATCGAACATCGATCCGAGTTTATTGCTAGAGAGGGTAAAACGCGAATCGTGTGTCCGAAATGCCGTGACAAAAAGTTATTTGATAAGGGTACACTCGGTCTTTTCAAGTTAGAATATGAGGGTAGTGGTATGGATTCCCTCTGTAGCAAAACTTACCACTGTTTCGGGGATTATGACAAGACTACCACTAAAAGTCTCAGTAAACAACACTGCACACTAGACAAAAACACCTTTTTGGATGTCCTCAACACGCAACAAGCGCAGGGAGGACACACAGTTCATCTATCTACACGTACACCCAACACCTCACCTCCCTGTTCTATTTTTACAAAAAAAGACAGGTACACGACCGTAACGTGACGACATGTCCCCTCAATATCTAGTCCATTCTGCTGATCCTACCCTGAGTCGTTTATATATATATATATATATATATATATACATATATATATATATATATATATATATATATATATATATATATATATATATATATATATATATATATATATATATATATAATATATATATATATATTATCTACCTGTTGTAAAATATATATTGTCTACCTGTTTGTAAATATGTATATACGCTGTATAAATAAACACAACATCACACCACAATTAAAATACCTACACACAATACAACGTACTTATCTCTCCTTAGTTACCTGCTAACCCGCCATTATTGAGCTAATATATTGCTATATAAAAGTCCGCTCCACCGCCTGAATCGATCGGAGTATTTTGCTATTTAAAAGTCACGCTCCACCGCCTGAATAATAACCGTAGCGTGCATGCCATACTACTGCCAATACGTCCAAAGGTTAGCCACATGTCACACTTTGTTCCAGGTTACTGTTCTGGTTTGGAACAGCAAGATCTCAAACTGAAATCCACTCGTGACTCATTTCAACAATAAGGAGCACCTCGGTGTGATTCTGTTCATGTGGTAGGCTCCATCAGGTGTTGGTTAGCCTAGTGCAGAGTCAATAACCAACTGCTGTGAGTATTACCTGTGTGGACCAGAAGAGCTGTACCAGAACATTGAAGCTGAGTAAAATATATGTGAATATTCACCAACCATTCTGCGCGGTCAAAAGTAAAGATCAAAAGACAAATATAAGTGTTATGATGATAACTGTTCTACGTCAAGATTCAAGACGTGACATTTAGTTTTAAAATAAATTTAAAGGAACATTCTGTTTATTTTGAAGAACTTTTTGTCTAATTGATAATTACAACTTCGCTTTTGAATAAGTGTGAAATTAATATTTTATTTCATCCAATTTCATAATTTTTCATCATTCATAATTGCACAAGACGAAAACCAAAGATAGATCTACGTAATAAATGATTCAGTAATTGTAATCCTCTGACTTATCAATATTATGTTGTTGCTATCGTAGGTTAGTTACATAGCAAAGGTGCCATGTTAGGCTCTCACTTTAATCTGATTACTATCTGAAGTTGAGACCTTCACAGCCGTGACTATCCTGTGATACCAGTGCTATTTTCTGACACTGGGACTATACTCTTTCAGACAGAATTATTTTCTGTTCTTTCAGTAACTACCCTATACTCATAACAACGTTTCGCAACAGTACTAAAAAAATGAAGTATTTTTCTATATTTTTTCATTGTTTTGTTTTACTGGGTTTTTTTGTAACATGAAGGTTTCAGTTTGACACAGTAACATGAAGGTAACAATGTGACACAATAACAAGAAATAAACATTTGATTATATTTTTAGGTTCATTTTGGTTTTGTATTATGTCGTTTATTTTCTTCTTTTAATAATACAAAATAATTTTAGTTCAGCTCGGAAACTAAAATAGAAAGTTTTTCTTTTAGGTCGTTCTTTTATTTTATACGACATTTTTTCCGTTTATTTTTTTCGGTCATAAATACATTTTTTATTGATCATTTTCACGCAAATTTTAGGTCATAAAGAAAGAGTGTACATCGCCGGGCTGTCGATCTATCTATCTATCTATCTATCTATCTATCTATCTATCTATCTATCTATCTATCTATCTATCTATCTATCTATCTATCTATCTATCTATCTATCTATCTATCTATCTATCTATCTATCTATCTATCTAACTATTTGTTTGCCTGTCTGTCTATCTGTCTATCTAACTAACTATTTGTTTGCATGCCTGTCTACCTATCTAACTAATTGTCTGCCGGTCTGTTAACTATCTATCTATCTATCTATCTATCTATCTATCTATCTATCTATCTATCTATCTATCTATCTATCTATCTATCTATCTATCTATCTATCTATCTATCTATCTATCTATCTATCTATCTATCTATCTATCTATCTATCTACATATCTATTTATCTATCTATCTATCTGCCCTCCAAGCCTGTCTGTCTGTTTGTCCATCTGCCTGTCTGTTATGTTTATGTTTATCGGTCAGTCAGCAATCTTTTTGCCTGACGGTCTGAGGGCGTGTCTGTTTACGTATCTGTTTTCCTGGATGCCTGTTTGTCTACCTATTTGCCGGTATGTTTGCCTGAGTGCTTGTCAATCTGCGTATCTGTTGTTCAGGGCGTCTGCCTGTCTGCATGCCTGTCTGTGTGTATGGCTGTCTAATCTAGAGAGATATAACTGTTTTGTGGTGTAGAAAACCAATAATATAAGGATAAATTTAACACAAGCGAACAAGAAGACCACGACACTTACGGCAGAACATAACAACAAAATATGAACAGGAAATAACAAACCAGAGTCTACCGCCGAGACAGAAACTGACCAAGGCTGTGATTCATTAAAGCTCACTTTTGTGCGAAGATGACACTTGATGTGAGTGTGGACGTCATGTTGTGTCCGCGAGTATATGTCGTGACAAAGAAAGAGCAGAATCACTGTGACAATCAAGCATGTCGTAAGAAGCGGCTCTTGTAAGACTGTTCATGTGGTTAGCAGTCTTACCTTATAACACAGATTGATTACTACAGAAAATTCTACCACAAAAGCATATCAAATATTTTGGCGCTGTCTTTCTGTACGGTATTTAACTGGAATGACGATTAAAAGAGACAATATGAACAACCTCTACAACAGTAGAGAGAAGCTAACAGAGCAATATAATCACTATAATAGATCAATTACAGATATGGACGGAATATTTCTTGCAACTTCTGAATAAATCAGCTCCACAACCCCCTACCCCCAACCCCCCTTTTTAATCCAGCTAGGAGAGAATAAGCCATCAGCCAACAAAACCAAATGAGGCGGAAATAAATGTTATGGCGATTATCTCCCTTGGTCTGCCGTTAGAGACAACTTACGCAACGGACAAGACCACTATAAAGGCTACATTCAAGTCCAAATGGGAAAGAGAGCACCCGGGTCATTTGAAAAATGACGCATATCATCAACTATCCAGAAAAGAACAGGTCATCATTTTTCGACTGCGCACTGGGCACAACAGATTGAGATACCATCTGTACCACAAATACAAAATTGGTGCAACAGATCTCTGCACCTGCGGTACCAGCCCGATGACAGTTGAACACCTGCTGCAGTACTGCCCAACCTACAGTAATGAACGGGGTAGCATATGGCAACAACCCACTTCTGTCAACGAAAAACTGTTTGGAGATGTCGGGAACCTTGAGTTGACTGCTGCCTTTATTAGAGTCATAAATGTGGAAGTTTGAAGGCGAACGAGGAAGAAGAAGAAGAAGATGTATCTTTATATCATTCAGTCAATACCCTTTAGCTCCCCAAGGAGCACAGCCTTTTGGTAAAATGTTTTTTTATGGGATGGGGTAACCAGCCCCATGCCCAACCTTCCTTAGTCGCATTTTGCGATTGCATGGTAGGGTACAGTGTTAATGTTCTTTGCTCCTCTTTCGGGCCCCGGTAACACACGGGTGGTACCGTTATATACATATTTAAAATAAGTTCAGACAAATGCAAACATCAACTTCCCATCAACCAAGTTATCAACCCCAACGTTGGATATATACTGAAGCACATTAAAAACGCACCACCTGTATAATCCAGGAACAGAGTGTGAAATGTAAATATAAGTGTGTACAAGTTTACATATTTGGAATCTTTATTCATTTTCCTATGAATCCATGCTGGTCATTAATTTGTAAATTTGATTGTTATGAAATTCATTGCATTCTGTGCAGGCAAGGGAGAAAACCAAAAATACAAAAAAATGCACGTGCGTTATCCTGCTGGAGAAGCTGCAAGTCTGGATAAATTGTGAACGCAGGAGCAACCAGTGCATCCAGAACCTCATCTCGATATGTCACAGCATTAACATTTCCACGGAAGACGTGAGGAGGCAAGCGATGGTGAAAACTGAATCCTCCCCAAATGGGAATACTGCCACCTCGAAATCGGTTGACACAGCAATCTGCAAAGCGCTCTTCACACCGTCGCTAAATCCGCATACGTCCATCTGCAAAGGATATGTTGAATCTGTTCTCGTCTGTGAATAGGACAGCATTCCACTGCAGTCTAGTCCATCTGATATGTTGCTCTGCCCATTGCAGGCGCTGCTAACGATGTCTGTGAGTCAAGTTTGGCCCAATATAAGGTCGTCTTGCAGTAAGGCCTGTATCTCTGAGTCGTCGTATGACTGTCTTTCGAGAGACTTGCCCATGGTCTACCCACTATTGCTCTTGCTGTTTGACTTGCCGGGAGAGTACGATTCCTTAGGTGACTCAGCACAATATGACGATCTTGCGCAGGGGTAGTAACTCGTGGTTGGCCACTCCGAAGTCTATCCCGGGCACTGCCAGTGGTTCCGTAACGTTCATTGAGACGTACAATAGTGCTGTGGTGGCAATTCATCCTTCTGGCAATGTCCCGCGAGCTCATTCCGGTCTCCAACATACCGATGGCTCGTTGGCGGTCGTTTTCAGATAGTCGTGGCATTTCAAGCACATGTACTGGGTGTTTTGTCTCAACGGCCTTTTTATACGGAGTATACTGCCACAACGCGTACACATTTTCAGGGTCATAGCTGTTGGGAATCGTGTTGCACGTGTAACTTTCATCGTTTTCATGTAGTCTGTACACACACCCATGGGTTGAATCTTGCACTTTCCATTCCAGCAGCCATTCGCTCTCTACCTCATGGCAAACACGGGGAAAATCCATTCACACACTTTTTTTTGCCAGCTTCTCGGCATCAGTATATATAATAGTGGTGCGTTTTTAATGTGCTTCAGTATATATTTATTTTTATAAATATATAAATTAGGAAACACAACTATAAGATGTAGAATCTTACACATATCTTGTCAGAAATATACACACAGTTGGAGGGACAGACATTGAAATCAAAATAGGAATAGAAAAAGCAAAATCTTTCATTGCATTCGGAAACACATGGAGATCAAGAGGAATTACGTCCAACACAAAAATAAGCAACTCAAATGACGTCAGTACTATTATATGGCTGTGAAAGATGGAGAACAACAAAAACAACAACAAAAAAGCTACAACCATTCATAATTTAGTGCTTGGGTAGAATAGAAGGATTGAAATGGTATTAATTGTTAATCTACAAACCCTAGTTTTAGTACTTTCAGGAAGATTCCTGGGAACAGTGACTATGAATACACTATCTAAAGTTTAGTACAATTAACTTTAATGATTACTTCTGGTATTAATAACGTCATATGCTAGAAATCTCTCTTGTCTCCTATCTGGCTGGCTTCTCCTCTCTGCCTGTGAGATGGAAGTGGAGGTACAGAGTCTTTAACACGCCAGTCTTATATCGGAAAATTTTGGATACGCAAAATTTATTTTCGGGGTTAGTTTATTTAATACACCAATTAAAACGATAGGGGTGTCTTAATTTGTATCATTCAGTCCTACGCATCTTTTATTTTAGGGGGAAAAAAAGAGGGGGGGGGGGAGATATTATTTAAAAAAAAATTATGTGTTTGTTAATCTACCTGGTTTGTCGGAACTGATAGCAACACAAATTTAAGAAGGCATAGGTACAGAGGAATAAATAGAACTGGTCACCCAATCGTAAGCTGGACGTAGTATAATGAAGTCTTTAACACTTCGCGCCCCTACTACCGTATCTGCTATGGAAATAACTTTACGTGTTGTTTATGCAGAGTATGTGTGAGCACGTTTCTTTTTACAGGGGAAATTATTGCGGTATTTTTGTGGTAACGGGAGAAAACCTGCACAAAAACAAGGAATAAATATTTAGGGTTACTATGTTTTGCAAACCATTTCTGTCCAGTTACTAATGTAAATTTACAATAAAATATCAGTACCATTGTTTATGCTTTACTTAAATTATTTATACATTAATAATTTTAAATTGTGGTCTGGCTTGTCTCTTAAACAAATATAATTTATAAAACAAACGTAGGCTTTAGCTTATACTTTTATAAAGAAATATTTTTCTTTAATGAAGTAGTGCCAGGAGGATTTTGACATTTGTTTCAATTTAGCTACTACTTTGACATCTTTGCTTGATCTAAACAGTAAGTAATTCGAACGCCTTACAATAACCAATAACTGAGAGAGCGGTTGGTTCTCGTCTGGTTTGTGTGTTTTTTCTAAGTGGATATTTCTGCTTTTTATAACAAATCCAAATGGAAGTTCAAGACATAGTTCTAAACATGGAAGATGCCCTGGAAGGCGGGTCGTTACACAGACCCGGTACCCTGGTTCTTACAACATCCGGGCCACAAGCCGCAAGAGCCTCTTACTCGCTGATGGCGAGCATTTTAGCTGGACCAGCAGGGGTGGGCTCAAATAACATTGCAGCCCTTTACAGATTCTCAAACCCTCTAAAATGGTATGCGACCCTGACGACGTCAGCTCACATAACGCACTATCAGAAACTTCATGGGAAGAAATTCGAATGGGATAATCCCAAGATGTCTATAATCATAGAACATCAAGAAAAGGAAAAGTCCAAGGGGGTGCTACATTGGCTACCCCCAACGATAAAAAAAGGACGCTGTTCTACAAATCGTCACATCCATTACGGGCGACAAAGAAAGCCGACGCTTTTCAGTTAAAGAACGCCACTGACAAGTGGGCCTTCATGAGCAACCCGACCAGAAACATCCCGCACTATGTCAACATGAGACTACAGTCGCAGGGACACGAGACAAACGTAAAAATCTTTGTTACAATGACCGGCAGACGAACGCTTTGCGCGATTTGTGGGTTGGACAGTCATTGGGTTAACCAATGCCCAAAAAGGAAACCATAAGTAGCAACCAAAATCACATTTCCGGACAAAAGAACAACCTACAAAAATCAGCACCATCAACATCAGCTGCACCTTTAATGCAAAACAACCCCCAGATAACCAATGACGTACCACAAGACACAAACAACATGAATTTACCCGAATCTGACCCAGAAGATATGAACAATGAGAAATTTACACTTTTTGTAAACAAGAGGAAACAGAAGAAAGAGAAAATCCAAACAGATTAAAGTCAAAAGAAGAATTACGCAGATATCCCCTCAGTCCACTCTGGGTGACACCAATATGACCACTGATACATAAAAAACAACAAGCATGACAGCAGCACAAGTGATTGTGACACAGACACACCACTCCAAGGTGGGGCCCCCTTTTCCTGGGCAGCGATGGCTACAGAGGACTACTATGACCCAGTGTTATCAATAGACCTGAAAAGAAACTCACCGAGACAGGACTTAACCTTCTAAACAGGGAAAAGGACTTTTTCACACAAGCGCGTCGCACATTCACAAGCGACCCAGAGTTATAGAAGGGAAACTCGTGATGTTCAAGGACGTTAAGAACTGTGTAACTAAAATAATACATATAAATATGAATTCAAGGACAGATAGAGATACAAGATACATAGTGGATACATATATGTGCAAATGGAGATACACAAGTATGTATTTACAATGGTATAATTCTCTTCCTTTTCAAGACATCCTTTCCCTTTGTAGTATCTTGATACTTACTTCCTTTTCTGCCTTTTGGTTATTCATATCTTTTTCATTACATAACCACACCCTTTCCTCCAATAGTCCTTTTTGTCAATTATCATCCTGTAATCCGTGTTCCAAGTCTCGGGCCTTTCTTTTCTTGAGCGGTATTTTTTTCTACATCCATCAACCTTATTCCTTACCCACACAGATGCTCAAGTACCTTTCCTCTTTCCTAGAACTGACTGCACCTGCTCTATGCAGTAACAAGTTAACTGCATACTTCATTTTATTTTATGTAAACGATTAAGGCAACAATGTTTGGGTTTTTTTTTCATGGCGCACACTGTTTTACACCCCAACACTACGCCCATTAGTTTAACCCTGTTGTCTTTAAACATAAACGGTTTAACAAATAAACTAAGCTCTCTGGAAATACTAATTAAAAAATACCAACCCGATTTCGTTTTTCTACAAGAAACCAGAGTTATTTCAAACTTTCGGGCCAAACAAATTACAACAAAACTAGGTTTAAGAAACGGTTGGTTTAGTATAGGGACATCACACACAGGTGTAGCGATCTTACAAGTATCAGAAGACTGGGAAATAACACACCATAACACGGACACTAACGGTAGATTAGTTTGTATCCAAATAAAAATAAACAAAGCGAACAAGACACACTAGGATAGATAGGATATATACATCAGAAATGTACAAGGTACAAAAAACACAACATATTAACAGCACACTCGACTTCACAGACCATAAAGCAGTTTATACAGTGTTAGGTAGAGGGACGCCCATTATAACATCTAAAAGATCTCCACATTGGAAGTTTAATAATAGTCTACTTAAACATGACTTCTTCACAAAGGAAATAACGCAGCTCATATTAGGATACACAGAACAGATCCCTGAACAAAATATTGCAGGATATTGGGACCTATTAAAAAACACCATAAAAGACAGGACACAGGTCCTGGCAACCTACATACACAGGACATCCAAAACACAAGAAAAGATATTAGAACAAGCTATCAAACTGACAAAAAAGATAGACAAAACTGATCCGGTTATCCAGATGTTACAGGACCAGTTAGAACAGCATAAACAACATACATACAAAGGTGCAATGCTGAGAACGAAGTTATATACAACACAAGAGACTCCAAACAAACAGATCTTGGCAATAGAACAGAACGTTCAACAAAATAAGCAGATCCGCCAAATACTAGATAACAATGGACAATTGCAAACGAACAACACAAACATATGTCAGACCATCTTGGAATTTTATAAACAAAGAAGAAACAAGAACAGACACGCAAAAAAAAATTTTTAAGTACACAGAATCTCTTACAAAACAAGAAAATAAAAATTTAGACCAAGTTATAACACTCGAAAATTTGAGGGAGGCAATAAACACACTAAACAGAGATAAGACCCCTGGCCCAGATGGCCTTACATCAGAATTCTATATTTTCTTTTTTCCCGTTCTCGGACCACTATTAATGAAAGTTTTTGAGGAAGCCTTTCAGAAGGGCGAACTTCCTGAAAGTTTAAACCAGTCGTACATAGTAGAGATGGCTACTGTGTGTAAGTTTCGAAACAATGCTTCGATACAGTATAGTACCCGAACGATTCGATACAGAGCCTTCTTGCCGTGTCGATACAGTCGATTCCTGTCTGCATCGCTGTTTTGCAGAGTAGAGATGGCTACTGTGTGTATGTATCAAACAATGCTTCGAAACAGCACCGACAGTCCGACAGATTCGATACATGGACACAGTTTCAGTTCGTGTCTGCCTCGAATAAACCGTTCGGAACATTAGTATGGAATATCAAACATGTCATATTTTTCAGGGATGTGTTATGATGACTTGATTTTACAAGTGATATTATTTTTGCTGAGAAGTTATAGACACTGGAAATTGTGTCAGTGCTGCAGTTGTCAATGTTTTAGGCGCTATGTTAAAGTTGAAAGTGTCCGTGTGTTCGTATAAATGTAATGGACACTTTATTAGCTCTGCTGATATGTGTACTCGGTGTGGATTTGAATCATTGTCTACCAAAACTAGCTTACTCTAGTTTGATATCATGTGTTATTATTACTGTTATTATTATTGTTGTTTTTTTATTATTTCCCCATATACTGCAGCTATCATCATATCTACGTTTTATTACATCATAATGAAGACTTGTGTAAAAATATTGAATTGTGGTCACACGAAACGCCATAGATTTTCAAACACGACAGTAAAAACAGAGGAATTTGTCTCACACAGTTCATGTATACCCGCCCCGGTACTGTCTATAAGAGACTTCTTTCTCCCCGATACGGGCAAAAGAGCCGCTGTGCCGTTGTTTCGAAACAGTGCGTCGACACAGTTTAACCCACTGTTTCGAATGTCTCGACACAGCTAAGTGTCTCTATTTGCCCACCTCTAGTACATAGTACTCTTACCAAAAGAAAAAACAGATAGGAAACTACTAAAAAACTATAGACCCATATCACTTCTAAACACTGATTACAAAATTTTAACTAAAACTCTAACTAATAAACTGAAATCATTCATGCATATCCTAACTCATGACGACAAACAGAACAGCGTGCCGCAGAGAAATATTAGCAAACATACACACTTTTTTAGAGACCTGATTAGCTACGCGTCAGACAAGCAGCACGAGGCCGCTATTTTATCGTTGGACCAAGAAAAAGCCTTCGACAGGGTATCCCATTCTTTTTTGCACAAAACACTGCTTGCTTGTAATGTAGGGCCATACTTTAGGAAATGGATAGAAATTATATATAAAATACCCGAAAGTAGACTTTTAATAAATCACACAATCACAGAACCATTTATTCTAACTAGGTCAGTCAGGCAAGGCTGTCCACTCTCGCCTTTGCTATATGTACTGTCAATAGAACCCGTGTTAGAGAAAATTAGACAAGACACAAACATCACGGGGGTTTTCATTCCAGGACAAGGTCAAAGGAAATTAGCCGCGTACGCGGACGATACGATTTTTTTTCCCAACCAAAATTTCATCTATTCAAAATATTTTAAACACCCTTAATGAGTTTGGACGAGCCAGTGAAGCAAAATTAAACATTCAGAAGTCAAAGTTAATGGGAATAGGTAAATGGAGAAACAGATCAGACTTCCCCTTTCAGTTGCTACAAGTAAATGAAATAAAAATTTACGGTATTACATACACCGCCACTCCAACACAAAGGAATACAGAGGTGTGGAAAAACTTGTTAGAGAAAATAAAAAACAGACTAGAAAGATAAAAATACAAAACTACTACAATTTTCGGAAGATCGGTTTTAATCAACACTTTTATTCTACCTAAATTGTTTACATAGCAAATGTTCAAATCATTCCTCAAGAAATTATTACAGGAATAAACAAACTAATAAGAACTTTCTTATTTCGCAACACCTTACACTGCATAAAGCATAAAACGTTAATACAACCTAAAGATAAAGGGGGAGTATCTTTACAAGATATAGCAACTAAAATAAAAGCTTTAAGAATCAAGTACATAGGAGATATAGTAAAAAATCCTGAACAATACCCTTTGGATCATTATTATATTGGTCTGAGATTATCTAACGTGTGTCGTTACAAAAACAATCAACCTCATTATTTTGGCACTTTACCACGTTTCTACAAACAATGCATACAGAGCATACAAGGAAACACACCTTTATTACAACAAAATACACGTTACATTTACAGAAGTCTTATTAGTGTACAAGAACCCTCATTAGTGACAAGGATAAAACGTGAGTACAATTATTTTATAACTGATTACCAACCTATTTTTAAGAGCCTACACGAGTTACCACTTGCTCCACCCGCAAAGGAAGTCACGTTTAGATTATTATATAAAATGACACCCATTAGACAAAGACTTGTTGCACAGTGGAAGAACCTCCCAAAATGAAAATTATGTAATACCAATACACAGGAGACAGAAGATCATTTGTTTTTTTACTGTAGCACAGTCACTCCTACAATAGGAATTTTGAAAAAGGAATTGATAGTCTACTTTCCACGCAGTATAGACATGTATAGAGCTATCATGCTGAATTCCCTACCAAAGTGCACACAACAAGTAGAACTGAAACTTTTGAGCCTGATAGTGGAATTTAAATATTTAGTCTGGATTTGTAGGAACTGCGCGGTGTTTGAAGGGAAACAGTACAACGCCCACTTATTCTCAAAATTATTCTTACAAAAAAACACAATATATCAAAGGTTGAAGGGATTGAGGGGGGAGGGGGGAGGGGGGGAGGGAGGCCAGGAAACTAATTTCAACCTAGAATTGACTGTACATATGTTTAAATAATTATAGCCATGTTTTGGCTTTCTGGATGCAAGTTTCAATGGGTATGTGAAGGTTTTTATTTGGAAACTTTCTTTCAAATGTGTCAGTGAGTGAGAGTACGTGTTTATTTTATATGCATTATACAATGTACGGGTGTTTGTAAATTGTAAAAGGATTTAAAATAAATAAATAAATAAATAAATAAAATAAAATCCAATATAATTTTAAAAAATAAAATAAAAACGGAACGAACGTAGGTATGTACGTGAATGTATTTATCGGTATGTACGTGAATGTATTTATCGGTATGTAGGTGAATGTATTTATCGGTATGTAGGTGAATGTATTTATCGGTATGTACGTGAATGTATTTATCGGTATGTACGTGAATGTATTTATCGGTATGTAGGTGCGTTTTTTTTTCCTCTTCTTCATGTTTCTTCTCCAATGTTTTGACTCATGTCGGAGATTCTAAACAGTAGCTTAGGTGTACATGTGAAAGTGTGAGCAAGTGTAAGTTTCTAGATATAAAATACTATGAACTAAACGGGATTTTGATTAGCTATAAACCATATTAATTTATTTTTTTATTCTTTTTAAAAGTAAATTAACTTTTTAATTTCTTTCTTATTCAGTTAATTTTCTGCTAGTTGACCATTTAAGTATGTGTCCTTTTCAGAGCTGCCGTCCAACCAGTAATAATAGCTGTAGAAATAAAAGTAACTCAGTTGCAAAAAGAAAAAAATACACAATTGAATACGCAACAATGCTAGAATAAACGCACGAGGTGACGACTACAGACAACCAGCTCACGGTCCTTTACACGATTAACCTTTTTCAGGGCTTACAATAATGCTAGCAAATAAATACATATTAAAAAAAAAAAAACTACTGAGATAACAGTCTAGCGGGAAAAATTTAATAGCAATGAACAATAAATATCTTAAATATAAGTGAAAGATCACACATCTAGTCAGAGTGGACGGGACATCGGAAATTTAAGTAAAAAGAGACTTAACCACGTAATACTGTAAGCAGCGGCTTAGTCCGACACTAGAGCAACAAAGAAAAATTATTAACAATACTGGACTGTAGAACTACAGCATCGGGAAGATGAAGTAATAAATGATAGAAACACTGGAGCGAGGGAAGAAACAATTAAAAACACTCACAGACACTTGTCACGTACGACATAAGTCTCTGCCCGTCATCATTGACTACCTAGGGGAAGTAGCTTGTTTACTTTCCAAGGGAAACAATTAGATTATGAAAAGAATATCAAACTGAATAAAAGCTGTTCATACTTTGTAACGTGTATAAATTTATTATAAATAATTGTATTAATGATAACAGTGTGTTTCAGGTACTACATTTGTTATATTTCTTCTTTAAATATTCTTTCTTTATGAAGGTGATCGAAAACTTTAAATGATTTTCAACTTGATGCACACTTTAAAGTATAGAACACTTATCTGTTTGCCACTCTCAATTACAATAGCATAAATAATAAGTTTCAATATCTCCACACCTAAGGGTCTTTTATATTTGGACATGCGCCCTAATATAACCGACTAGGTGTAACGGGACGCGCTTCGCCAAAACGAGGCAAACGTTTTACATTTAAAAAAAAACAAACAAAAATTACAATAGCATGATCACCCCGTATTATCGAGTCGAAGATGTGCACAATCAAATGATTCATCAGCACTAACTAGTTCTCTTAAGGGAAGGTTAAACCCCCAAAATGAAAAACACAGAATTATAAGATAATAGCTATATCTGATCATTTATACAAGCAAAATGGCTGAAAGAAATACAAAACATTGAGGTGTAGATTGAAAACTTGGTCTATACCGGAAAAACAATAGAAAAAAGGCACATTTTAGCTTTTGGGGGGTATTTTATTGCCCAAAATATCTCAAATGTGAGTACAGCTTGAGTTAAGAAATTTGGCTGTTTCATTTAATCAGAAAATTGCATTTTTTTAAAAATTTCTATAAATAGGTTTCTGCATTCGTGTTATTACTAAAACAAAAACACATTTTTTCCTATTACTTCGTGTTTTATGGTTGAGAGTTTGCCTTAACGAGAAGTTTGGACCAAAAAAAAATGAAGAAAGAACTGAATACTGCGATGTGACTGTGTCCAAGTGGCTAGCATTCTTGCTACCCGTGGAAAGGTGATCGGTATCACAATCTTTAAAAAAAATACGTCAATATTTTTACTTCTTATTATTTGGTTCGGTGTTTGTTACGTTTCAAAGCAGGGCATCTATTTCAAATATTAACCATGTGCCTGGATCAGTCGGTTATATCAGTAAGCTATTTTACAATGTGTGATATATTTCCTGATTATGTAAGAGTTATGTAATGTGTGATATATTTCCTGATTATGTAAGAGTTCTATAATGTGTGATATATTTCCTGATTATGTAAGAGTTCTGAAAGGTGTGATATATTTCCTGATTATTTAAGAGTTCTGTAATGTGTGATATATTTTCTGATTATGTAAGAGTTATGTAATGTGTGATATATTTCCTGATTATGTAAGAGTTATGTAATATGTGATATATTTCCTCATTATGTAAGAGTTGTGTAATGTGTGATATATTTCCTGATTATGTAAGAGTTAGGTAACGTGTGATATATTTCCTGATTATGTAAGAGTTATGTAATGTGTGATATATTTCCTGATTATGTAAGATTTCTGTAATGTTGTCGCACAGAGATTTATGATCAATAAATTTTCTATATTCTTTTCTTTTTCTACCCGTGTCCTCTACTTTATTATTGCTCTTTTATCCTTTTCCTGTGTTTTTCGCATTCGTTCGTTTGCGAAAAATATTATTTTTTCCCATTCTGACTTTACCGTTTTCTCATACACTGGTAACGCATTCTATTACATCAGATGTCAGTCGCTGCAGGTAGACGACAAACTGTGAATATCCGTCTAGTCAGACATAGGAGCAGACATTTGTCTAGCAATTCCATCTGACACGAGTTTTCTTCGGTTAAGAGTTCTCGGCGAGGTGTGGAAACTGCCATCTGCCTCGACCAGAAATGAGACATTCGTCTAGCATTTCCATCTGACACGGCACTCCACGGCCAGTTTCTTAGACGGAGGTGTTAAAGACGAGAAGTGGCAGTTTATGGCAGTCGCCTGATTTAACGTAAGTGTTAAGAGGAAAGGGGGAGACAGGGATTTTGGAAATAGCGCATCCTGTGATCTGTATAATATCTTAACCAGAGTTTTAGATTTCATTTCACTCAGTAACTTCGCAGTCAAGACTAGAACAACCTACGTTCGATTCCTAAGAATCTCTGTTGATAGAAAATGGCATTTAGTTTGGTCGAAGTGGTTTAGTTCTTATTAGTTCTGTGTTGAGGTAAATATTGTATAACTAGTATTTTGTGAGTGTAAAGTGATTAATCGCTTATTTCATTTTTCTAGTTAGATTTGTGCGCAGAAGAATTAAATATAAGTCTGTTATATTCTCTAGCTGACGTGTTTCAGTGGAAAGCAGAATAAATTATAACTTCTAGCTTAAAAACTCATGCAGCTATAATATAATTCAATTTAACTGCTTAGTCGAGAATATTGTAAAACTAACTTATAACTGCACAGATTCATCACTGAGTATTGACGAAATACGCATGTATTTCTAATTCATGATGATTGATTTTATGAATATAACTTATTTCACGGGAAGGTTTTAAACGATAAGTCAAGCCTCCGCTTGCAATAGATAATGTAAGTTATATCCGAGTACATAGTATGTATAGTATTTTATATGTTGTTTTTCTTTATTCTCCACCTATGTCCCAGTTTTGACATATGGATGCGAGTCGTGGGCAATGACTACAACCCACAAAAGCCAGATCCAAACCTCAGAAATGAGGTATCTGAGGAAAGTGGTTGAAGTAACAAGAAGAGACATGGTCCGCAACCAGACGATACGTCAAGGCCTGAAATCCCATCCGCTGCAGACCCAAATAGAACAGTCCCAACTAAGATGGTTTGGCCATGTCTGCAGAATGGGAGAAGATCGGCTACCACGACAAGCATGGGAAACAAAGAGCCAGGGATCCAGACCTCCAGGACGACCCAGAGTTCGCTGGGAGGACAACATTAGACAATCTTTGAAGGACCGAGGACTAGAATGGAACCAGGCCAGGAAGAAGACAGCTGATAGAATGGTCTGGCGCTCTCTCTTCCAAACCTCTACACCTCACGGTAGAAGGGGAACGACTAAGTAAGTAAGTAAGTAAGTTTTTCTTTATTCAGTGAAACAACTGGGGTGACCCAAACTTTGCCAGCGTTTGAGTACCATTGAGAGAAGAAACATTTTTATCTTTAACCACGTGGGTTTACAAGTTAACACTTGTCTGACAGTGCCCGTGTCTCCATAAATAGACAGAGTACAACTCTCACTGACGGTTTTATTAAAGACTAAATGCTTATACTGTGCCTTTGAGCCAGATAATATTTCTTAAAAAACTCTCAAGTACATTTTCAGCCTTTGTGGCAAGTAAGATATTACAATCTATAACTTTTCCGACACTGTTGACAAGTGGTGGTGTGACCAACTAAATTCCTATACTGAGATAAGGCACCCGATCTGACATTCCTCATTACTAGAAACCTAAGCTATTGACAAAGTTAACGCTCGCTGTTAACGTTTGTGCCTGGACAATTTTAATGTGACAGAACCAGATATCCTAAAATAAGTAGAACCAAGATAACGTTCCCTGAAGCAGTGAATTCAACCCGTCTTTTTGGAACTGAGGTTGTCTTGGCCACGGCTATCATTGAAGATTCTGTATATGCATGTCCTAAAAATTGTGTTTCCAGAAGTTGCTACCAAAGCTGTAAGTACGCATGAAAGCACGTGATCACGGCTGAATGAATAGAGAAAACGCAGGACTGAGTGATTCCTTTATTGTTGTAATTTTGGCACCCATTGTTGCTGTCTTAAATTTCTTTATGCAAGTTTTTTTTTGCTAACAAATTTTTCCTTAGGTTAGATCATACAAATACCAAAGTCTGTTCATACCTTAAAAAGGGAAAATTATTAGACTACCGCAGATGTATCCGTGACCCTTTGGGGCTATCACTTTTTTCTTCTAACGGGACTGTGGGCTATATATCGAGGGAAAGGATCATAACTGTGGGTCTATTATTTCTTGTAGCAATTCATTGACTTTATGACCATTTGTATATGATTGATGTATTTTTATGTGTTGTGATGGAATTTTAGTATGATAATTAAAGTTCATTTTAAACTTAATCATCGTGTCGGTCAGCTCGTTCCCAAAATATCTGTATAATCATTTGTTATAGTTTTCCCACGTCTGTACGTCTAACTTTCGTATTATGTGTGTGTGCATGTGAGTGGAGATATATATTTAATATATATGTGTTAAGACTGTCTTCTCCTCTAAATCTGTCGTAGAAGATAGGCTGAAAGAGAGAAAATTTCTCGATTTCAGGGACAGCCTCTATCACATTTTACCATCTCACTCGTGGAAAATTCTATCTATTTCTATTATCATCTCTCACTGTGGCTATCACTCATTCTAATCTATTCAGAAGGGACCAACCCAAGTCTTAATCCCCCTAGGTGTAGAAATCTTTGGACAAAGAGTATGATAGATTTCCTGATTATGTAGCTGTTCTGTTCCTGTGTGATTCCATTTCTTGATTCGGTCCTTCAAAGATTCTGTAATGTGTGATATATTTCCGGATTATGGGTAAGAGTTTCTGGAGGTCTGGATCCCTGGCTCTATGTTTCCCATGCTTGTCGTGGTAGCCGATCTTCTCCTGATTATGCAGAAGATGTTAAACCATCTTAGTGGGACTGTTTCTATTATGGGTTATGCAATGCGGATGGGATATTTCCTTGATTATCGTAAGGTTGCGGACCATGTCTCTTCTTGTTACTTCAACCACTTTCCTCAGATACCTCATTTCTGAGGTTTGGATCTGGCTTTTGTGGGTTGTAGTCATTGCCCGACTCGCATCCATATGTCAAGACTGGGACATAGGTGGAGCGGTATACAGCCATCTTCGTTTTCTTACCAACCTCTTTCTTGCTGAGGAATCCACGATTTATGGCCTGAAATCCCATCCGCTGCTTTTCGAGTGGCCAACTCTTCTTTGATGCCTCCCTTTCGGTCTATAATAGCTCCGAGATATTTAAAGTGGTCGACCTGCTCCAGGACCTGTTCTCCCAACTTAATCTGATGTTTTCTTTCTTCTCGTGATATCACCATGGATTTTGTTTTAGAGCTGCTTATGACCATCCCTCTCTTCTCCAGCTCTTCCTTCCAGACTTGCAGGTTGGATTGGAGATGTTCCTCTGATTTAGCAATCAGGGCAACATCATCAGCAAATGCCAGCTCCGAAATATAGACCTGTCTCATCTTCCAGTACCCCACTGAATACTTTCTTGTTCTCTCCTTACATGCCTTGATGACATCGTCCATAAGGAGTATGAAGAGGTAAGGTGATAGGATATCACCTTGTCTTACACCAGTGGTGGTCCTGAACTCTTCTGACTTATGGTTTGCTGTCCTCACATAATTTCTGCAAGACTTGTAGAAGCTCTGTATAGCATGAATCAGAGGTGCTGGAATATTCTTCCTTGCCAAACAGTCCCAAAGTTTGCTCCAGGGGACCCTGTCAAACGCCTTTTCCAGATCTATGAAACAAAGATGGATCTCACTCTTATACTCAAGGGCCTTTTCACTCAGCTGTCTGAGTGTGAAGATTAGGTCTTGAGTACTTCGGTTTGCTCGGAATCCGCACTGGACCTCATCCAATTGTGGCTCAGCTAGGCGTCGGAGTCTCTGCTCTAGGATTCTAGAGTAGATTTTACCAGGGACACTGAGAAGGGATATGCCTCTATGGTTTCCACATTGTCGATTGTCACCCTTTTTGAAAATTGGTGTTATGATGGCAATCTCCCAATCCTTTGGTATGGTCTTGTTGCACCATGCTGCCTGTAGGACCTTTAAGAGTAATAGGTCGCCTGATGCTCCCATGTACTTAACCATTTCTGGTGTTATACCATCATGCCCTGCTGCTTTGCCCATCTTGATTTTCTCTAGTGCTGCCCTCAGTTCTTCCATCTTTATGTCATCTTCACCATCATTGGTTTCCTCTTCTGTGTCAGTGGTTATCATTTCTGATCCTTCATCATGCTCACCATCCCGGAGTTCTGAGAAATATTCTTTCCATCTTTCCATTACTTCCTTCGGGGCAGTAAGCAATTTGCCTTGCTTGTCCTTTATAAATTTGAGAGGGCATTGTTTTTCTTTCCTCATGTTCTTTAGGGTCTTATAGAACAATTTCTGGTTTTCTTGTGCATCTTTTTCTAGCTTTTCTCCAAATTCTTCCCAGGACTTCTGTTTTGCTGCTAGCACTTTGTTCTTTGCTTCTGTTCTGAGTGTCACATATTCTCTATATTTTTCCATTTGTCCTGTTGTGTTTTTAGCTCCTAAGTATTGTTTCCATGCCATTTTCTTCTCTCTCTTATTTTCTCTTTGACTTCCTCTGTCCACCAAGGTGTCCTCTTTCTCTGGTTCCCAAGTCGGACTTCACCGCATGCTTCTGCAGCAGCTGTCTTTATGATATCCTTGAATTTATTCCAGAGGGTTTCCAAGTCATCAGGTCGTTCTTCTGTGTTGCTCACTGCTGTAGCAATAAGCCCCTGATATCTGGTCTTAATTTCTGGCTCTCTCAGCTTGTAGGTCCTAATGCTCATTTCTCCTGCTCGTTTACTTGGTTTCTTGCGTGATGTTGGGCAGTTCCTAGGCTGAGCAACTCTTTCAGTTGTTCGTTTGATTGTTAGCAGGTAGTGATCACTTCCAATCTCTGGCCCCCTCCAGACTCTTGCATCTCGGACATATCTGAATGAGCTTCTCCGAACAATGGCATAGTCGATCACTGACTTCTCATTCTTGGTTGGTTCACATCTAGTGTATGCATGTATGCGCTTATTGGGGAACTTTGTGTTTGTAATGATCAGATTCTGCGCACTGCAGAATCTAAGGAGTCGCTTTCCATTGTCATTGAGAGTATCTTCTCCATATCTTCCGATAACTCCACCCCATCTAGCATGGTCATTTCCAACTCTGGCATTAAAATCTACGAGCATAATAACTTCATCTAGGCAGTCATCCACTGTCCTTTGAAGCAGCTCGAAGAATTCCTCCTTGACCTCTGCTCTCTCATCCTCATTTGGCCCATACACTATGAAAGGTTAACTATGGTTATCTATTTCTTTTAGTTTTTACAATTCATAATGACTCCGAGACAAAGTATATGATTGATGTATTTTTTGATTTTGGGAATTTTAGTATGATAATTCGTGTTGCCATCGAGATCCATGACTCCTTGTTCCTTTTTTAACTTCGTTTCCGTATTATAGTGGATTTGCTATGTTTTGGAGATATATATTTAAGCTATATATTCCTGTTATACTGTCTTCTCCAAGTCTAAATCTAGTCGTAGAAGATAGGCGTCGAGAGAAAAGTATTCTCGATTTCAGAGACAGCCTCTATCACATTTTACCATCTCACTCGTGGAAATCTATTTCTATTATCATCTCTCACTGTGGCTATCACTCATTCTAATCTATTCAGAAGGGACCAACCCAAGTCTTAATCCCCCTATCAAAAATCTACGACAAATGTATGATATATTTCCTGATTATGTAAAAGTTCTGTAATGTGTGATATATTTCTTGATTGTGTAAGAGTTCTGTAATGTGTGATATATTTCCTGATTATGTAAGAGTTCTGTAATGTGTGATATATTTCCTGATTATGTAAGACTTATGTAATGTGTGATATATTTCCTGATTATGTAAGAGTTATGTAATATGTGATATATTTCCTCATTATGTAAGAGTTGTGTAATGTGTGATATATTTCCTGATTATGTAAGAGTTAGGTAACGTGTGATATATTTCCTGATTATGTAAGAGTTATGTAATGTGTGATATATTTCCTGATTATGTAAGAGTTCTGTAATGTTGTCGCACAGAGATTTATGATCAATAAATTTTCTATATTCTTTCCTTTTTCTACCCGTGTCCTCTACTTTATTATTGCTCTTTTATCCTTTTCCTGTGTTTTTCGCATTCGTTCGTTTGCGAAAAATATTATTTTTTTCCCATTCTGACTTTACCGTTTTTCTCATACACTGGTAACGCATTCTATTACATCAGATGTCAGTCGCTGCAGGTAGACGACAAACTGTGAATATCCGTCTAGTCAGACATAGGAGCAGACATTTTTCTAGCAATTTCATCTGATAAGAGTCGGTTAAGAGTTCTCGGCGAGGTGTGGAAACTGCCATCTGCCTCGACCAGAAATGAGACATTCGTCTAGCATTTCCATCTGACACGGCACTCTACGGCCAGTTTCTTAGACGGAGGTGTTAAAGACGAGAAGTGGCAGTTTATGGCAGTCGCCTGATTTAACGTAAGTGTTAAGAGGAAAGGGGGAGACAGGGATTTTGGAAATAGCGCATCCTGTGATCTGTATAATATCTTAACCGGAGTTTTAGATTTCATTTCACTCAGTAACTTCGCAGTCAAGACTAGAACAACCTACGTTCGATTCCTAAGAATCTCTGTTGATAGAAAATGGCATTTAGTTTGGTCGAAGTGGTTTAGTTCTTAGTAGTTCTGTGTTGAGGTAAATATTGTATAACTAGTATTTTGTGAGTGTTTAAAGTGATTAATCGCTTATTTCATTTTTCTAGTTAGATTTGTGCGCAGAAGAATTAAATATAAGTCTGTTATATTCTCTAGCTGACGTGTTTCAGTGGAAAGCAGAATAAATTATAACTTCTAGCTTAAAAAACTCATGCAGCTATAATATAATTCAATTTAACTGCTTAGTCGAGAATATTGTAAAACTAACTTATAACTGCACAGATTCATCACTGAGTATTGACGAAATACGCATGTATTTCTAATTCATGATGATTGATTTTATGAATATAACTTATTTCACGGGAAGGTTTTAAACGATAAGTCAAGCCTCCGCTTGCAATAGATAATGTAAGTTATATCCGAGTACATAGTATGTATAGTATTTTATATGTTGTTTTTCTTTATTCAGTGAAACAACTGGGGTGACCCAAACTTTGCCAGCGTTTGAGTACCATTGAGAGAAGAAACATTTTTATCTTTAACCACGTGGGTTTACAAGTTAACACTTGTCTGACAGTGCCCGTGTCTCCATAAATAGACAGAGTACAACTCTCACTGACGGTTTTATTAAAGACTAAATGCTTATACTGTGCCTTTGAGCCAGATAATATTTCTTAAAAAACTCTCAAGTACATTTTCAGCCTTTGTGGCAAGTAAGATATTACAATCTATAACTTTTCCGACACTGTTGACAAGTGGTGGTGTGACCAACTAAATTCCTATACTGAGATAAGGCACCCGATCTGACATTCCTCATTACTAGAAACCTAAGCTATTGACAAAGTTAACGCTCGCTGTTAACGTTTGTGCCTGGACAATTTTAATGTGACAGAACCAGATATCCTAAAATAAGTAGAACCAAGATAACGTTCCCTGAAGCAGTGAATTCAACCCGTCTTTTTGGAACTGAGGTTGTCTTGGCCACGGCTATCATTGAAGATTCTGTATATGCATGTCCTAAAAATTGTGTTTCCAGAAGTTGCTACCAAAGCTGTAAGTACGCATGAAAGCACGTGATCACGGCTGAATGAATAGAGAAAACGCAGGACTGAGTGATTCCTTTATTGTTGTAATTTTGGCACCCATTGTTGCTGTCTTAAATTTCTTTATGCAAGTTTTTTTTGCTAACAAATTTTTCCTTAGGTTTTAATATATATGTGTTAAGACTGTCTTCTCCTCTAAATCTGTCGTAGAAGATAGGCTGAAAGAGAGAAAATTTCTCGATTTCAGGGACAGCCTCTATCACATTTTACCATCTCACTCGTGGAAATCTATTTCTATTATCATCTCTCACTGTGGCTATCACTCATTCTAATCTATTCAGAAGGGACCAACCCAAGTCTTAATCCCCCTATCAAAAATCTACGACAAATGTATGATATATTTCCTGATTATGTAAAAGTTCTGTAATGTGTGATATATTTCTTGATTGTGTAAGAGTTCTGTAATGTGTGATATATTTCCTGATTATGTAAGAGTTCTGTAATGTGTGATATATTTCCTGATTATGTAAGACTTATGTAATGTGTGATATATTTCCTGATTATGTAAGAGTTATGTAATATGTGATATATTTCCTCATTATGTAAGAGTTGTGTAATGTGTGATATATTTCCTGATTATGTAAGAGTTAGGTAACGTGTGATATATTTCCTGATTATGTAAGAGTTATGTAATGTGTGATATATTTCCTGATTATGTAAGAGTTCTGTAATGTTGTCGCACAGAGATTTATGATCAATAATTTTTCTATATTCTTTTCTTTTTTCTACCCGTGTCCTCTACTTTATTATTGCTCTTTTATCCTTTTCCTGTGTTTTTCGCATTCGTTCGTTTGCGAAAAATATTATTTTTTCCCATTCTGACTTTACCGTTTTTCTCATACACTGGTAACGCATTCTATTACATCAGATGTCAGTCGCTACAGGTAGACGACAAACTGTGAATATCCGTCTAGTCAGACATAGGAGCAGACATTTGTCTAGCAATTCCATCTGATACGAGTTTTCTTCCGTTAAGAGTTCTCGGCGAGGTGTGGAAACTGCCATCTGCCTCGACCAGAAATGAAACATTCGTCTAGCATTTCCATCTGACACGGCACTCTACGGCCAGTTTCTTAGACGGAGGTGTTAAAGACGAGAAGTGGCAGTTTATGGCAGTCGCCTGATTTAACGTAAGTGTTAAGAGGAAAGGGGGAGACAGGGTTTTTGGAAATAGCGCATCCTGTGATCTGTATAATATCTTAACCGGAGTTTTAGATTTCATTTCACTCAGTAACTTCGCAGTCAAGACTAGAACTACCTACGTTCGATTCCTAAGAATCTCTTTTGATAGAAAATGGCATTTAGTTTGGTCGAAGTGGTTTAGTTCTTAGTAGTTCTGTGTTGAGGTAAATATTGTATAACTAGTATTTTGTGAGTGTTTAAAGTGATTAATCGCTTATTTCATTTTTCTAGTTAGATTTGTGCGCAGAAGAATTAAATATAAGTCTGTTATATTCTCTAGCTGACGTGTTTCAGTGGAAAGCAGAATAAATTATAACTTCTAGCTTAAAAACTCATGCAGCTATAATATAATTCAATTTAACTGCTTAGTCGAGAATATTGTAAAACTAACTTATAACTGCACAGATTCATCACTGAGTATTGACGAAATACGCATGTATTTCTAATTCATGATGATTGATTTTATGAATATAACTTATTTCACGGGAAGGTTTTAAACGATAAGTCAAGCCTCCGCTTGCAATAGATAATGTAAGTTATATCCGAGTACATAGTATGTATAGTATTTTATATGTTGTTTTTCTTTATTCAGTGAAACAACTGGGGTGACCCAAACTTTGCCAGCGTTTGAGTACCATTGAGAGAAGAAACATTTTTATCTTTAACCACGTGGGTTTACAAGTTAACACTTGTCTGACAGTGCCCGTGTCTCCATAAATAGACAGAGTACAACTCTCACTGACGGTTTTATTAAAGACTAAATGCTTATACTGTGCCTTTGAGCCAGATAATATTTCTTAAAAAACTCTCAAGTACATTTTCAGCCTTTGTGGCAAGTAAGATATTACAATCTATAACTTTTCCGACACTGTTGACAAGTGGTGGTGTGACCAACTAAATTCCTATACTGAGATAAGGCACCCGATCTGACATTCCTCATTACTAGAAACCTAAGCTATTGACAAAGTTAACGCTCGCTGTTAACGTTTGTGCCTGGACAATTTTAATGTGACAGAACCAGATATCCTAAAATAAGTAGAACCAAGATAGCGTTCCCTGAAGCAGTGAATTCAACCCGTCTTTTTGGAACTGAGGTTGTCTTGGCCACGGCTATCATTGAAGATTCTGTATATGCATGTCCTAAAAATTGTGTTTCCAGAAGTTGCTACCAAAGCTGTAAGTATGCATGAAAGCACGTGATCACGGCTGAATGAATAGAGAAAACGCAGGACTGAGTGATTCCTTTATTGTTGTAATTTTGGCACCCATTGTTGCTGTCTTAAATTTCTTTATGCAAGTTTTTTTTGCTAACAAATTTTTCCTTAGGTTAGATCATACAAATACCAAAGTCTGTTCATACCTTAAAAAGGGAAAATTATTAGACTACCGCAGATGTATCCGTGACCCTTTGGGGCTATCACTTTTCTTCTAACGGGACTGTGGGCTATATATCGAGGGAAAGGATCATAACTGTGGGTCTATTATTTCTTGTAGCAATTCATTGACTTTATGACCATTTGTATATGATTGATGTATTTTTATGTGTTGTGATGGAATTTTAGTATGATAATTAAAGTTCATTTTAAACTTAATCATCGTGTCAGTCAGCTCGTTCCCAAAATATCTGTATAATCATTTGTTATAGTTTTCCCACGTCTGTACGTCTAACTTTCGTATTATGTGTGTGTGCATGTGAGTGGAGATATATATTTAATATATATGTGTTAAGACTGTCTTCTCCTCTAAATCTGTCGTAGAAGATAGGCTGAAAGAGAGAAAATTTCTCGATTTCAGGGACAGCCTCTATCACATTTTACCATCTCACTCGTGGAAATCTATTTCTATTATCATCTCTCACTGTGGCTATCACTCATTCTAATCTATTCAGAAGGGACCAACCCAAGTCTTAATCCCCCTATCAAAAATCTACGACAAATGTATGATATATTTCCTGATTATGTAAAAGTTCTGTAATGTGTGATATATTTCTTGATTGTGTAAGAGTTCTGTAATGTGTGATATATTTCCTGATTATGTAAGAGTTCTGTAATGTGTGATATATTTCCTGATTATGTAAGACTTATGTAATGTGTGATATATTTCCTGATTATGTAAGAGTTATGTAATATGTGATATATTTCCTCATTATGTAAGAGTTGTGTAATGTGTGATATATTTCCTGATTATGTAAGAGTTAGGTAACGTGTGATATATTTCCTGATTATGTAAGAGTTATGTAATGTGTGATATATTTCCTGATTATGTAAGAGTTCTGTAATGTTGTCGCACAGAGATTTATGATCAATAATTTTTCTATATTCTTTTCTTTTTCTACCCGTGTCCTCTACTTTATTATTGCTCTTTTATCCTTTTCCTGTGTTTTTCGCATTCGTTCGTTTGCGAAAAATATTATTTTTTCCCATTCTGACTTTACCGTTTTTCTCATACACTGGTAACGCATTCTATTACATCAGATGTCAGTCGCTGCAGGTAGACGACAAACTGTGAATATCCGTCTAGTCAGACATAGGAGCAGACATTTGTCTAGCAATTCCATCTGATACGAGTTTTCTTCCGTTAAGAGTTCTCGGCGAGGTGTGGAAACTGCCATCTGCCTCGACCAGAAATGAGACATTCGTCTAGCATTTCCATCTGACACGGCACTCTACGGCCAGTTTCTTAGACGGAGGTGTTAAAGACGAGAAGTGGCAGTTTATGGCAGTCGCCTGATTTAACGTAAGTGTTAAGAGGAAAGGGGGAGACAGGGTTTTTGGAAATAGCGCATCCTGTGATCTGTATAATATCTTAACCGGAGTTTTAGATTTCATTTCACTCAGTAACTTCGCAGTCAAGACTAGAACAACCTACGTTCGATTCCTAAGAATCTCTGTTGATAGAAAATGGCATTTAGTTTGGTCGAAGTGGTTTAGTTCTTAGTAGTTCTGTGTTGAGGTAAATATTGTATAACTAGTATTTTGTGAGTGTTTAAAGTGATTAATCGCTTATTTCATTTTTCTAGTTAGATTTGTGCGCAGAAGAATTAAATATAAGTCTGTTATATTCTCTAGCTGACGTGTTTCAGTGGAAAGCAGAATAAATTATAACTTCTAGCTTAAAAAACTCATGCAGCTATAATATAATTCAATTTAACTGCTTAGTCGAGAATATTGTAAAACTAACTTATAACTGCACAGATTCATCACTGAGTATTGACGAAATACGCATGTATTTCTAATTCATGATGATTGATTTTATGAATATAACTTATTTCACGGGAAGGTTTTAAACGATAAGTCAAGCCTCCGCTTGCAATAGATAATGTAAGTTATATCCGAGTACATAGTATGTATAGTATTTTATATGTTGTTTTTTCTTTATTCAGTGAAACAACTGGGGTGACCCAAACTTTGCCAGCGTTTGAGTACCATTGAGAGAAGAAACATTTTTATCTTTAACCACGTGGGTTTACAAGTTAACACTTGTCTGACAGTGCCCGTGTCTCCATAAATAGACAGAGTACAACTCTCACTGACGGTTTTATTAAAGACTAAATGCTTATACTGTGCCTTTGAGCCAGATAATATTTCTTAAAAAACTCTCAAGTACATTTTCAGCCTTTGTGGCAAGTAAGATATTACAATCTATAACTTTTCCGACACTGTTGACAAGTGGTGGTGTGACCAACTAAATTCCTATACTGAGATAAGGCACCCGATCTGACATTCCTCATTACTAGAAACCTAAGCTATTGACAAAGTTAACGCTCGCTGTTAACGTTTGTGCCTGGACAATTTTAATGTGACAGAACCAGATATCCTAAAATAAGTAGAACCAAGATAACGTTCCCTGAAGCAGTGAATTCAACCCGTCTTTTTGGAACTGAGGTTGTCTTGGCCACGGCTATCATTGAAGATTCTGTATATGCATGTCCTAAAAATTGTGTTTCCAGAAGTTGCTACCAAAGCTGTAAGTACGCATGAAAGCACGTGATCACGGCTGAATGAATAGAGAAAACGCAGGACTGAGTGATTCCTTTATTGTTGTAATTTTGGCACCCATTGTTGCTGTCTTAAATTTCTTTATGCAAGTTTTTTTTTGCTAACAAATTTTTCCTTAGGTTAGATCATACAAATACCAAAGTCTGTTCATACCTTAAAAAGGGAAAATTATTAGACTACCGCAGATGTATCCGTGACCCTTTGGGGCTATCACTTTTCTTCTAACGGGACTGTGGGCTATATATCGAGGGAAAGGATCATAACTGTGGGTCTATTATTTCTTGTAGCAATTCATTGACTTTATGACCATTTGTATATGATTGATGTATTTTTATGTGTTGTGATGGAATTTTAGTATGATAATTAAAGTTCATTTTAAACTTAATCATCGTGTCAGTCAGCTCGTTCCCAAAATATCTGTATAATCATTTGTTATAGTTTTCCCACGTCTGTACGTCTAACTTTCGTATTATGTGTGTGTGCATGTGAGTGGAGATATATATTTAATATATATGTGTTAAGACTGTCTTCTCCTCTAAATCTGTCGTAGAAGATAGGCTGAAAGAGAGAAAATTTCTCGATTTCAGGGACAGCCTCTATCACATTTTACCATCTCACTCGTGGAAATCTATTTCTATTATCATCTCTCACTGTGGCTATCACTCATTCTAATCTATTCAGAAGGGACCAACCCAAGTCTTAATCCCCCTATCAAAAATCTACGACAAATGTATGATATATTTCCTGATTATGTAAAAGTTCTGGTGTAAGAGTTCTGTAATGTGTGATATATTTCCTGATTATGTAAGAGTTCTGTAATGTGTGATATATTTCCTGATTATGTAAGACTTATGTAATGTGTGATATATTTCCTGATTATGTAAGAGTTATGTAATATGTGATATATTTCCTCATTATGTAAGAGTTGTGTAATGTGTGATATATTTCCTGATTATGTAAGAGTTAGGTAACGTGTGATATATTTCCTGATTATGTAAGAGTTATGTAATGTGTGATATATTTCCTGATTATGTAAGAGTTCTGTAATGTTGTCGCACAGAGATTTATGATCAATAAATTTTCTATATTCTTTCCTTTTTCTACCCGTGTCCTCTACTTTATTATTGCTCTTTTATCCTTTTCCTGTGTTTTTCGCATTCGTTCGTTTGCGAAAAATATTATTTTTTCCCATTCTGACTTTACCGTTTTTCTCATACACTGGTAACGCATTCTATTACATCAGATGTCAGTCGCTACAGGTAGACGACAAACTGTGAATATCCGTCTAGTCAGACATAGGAGCAGACATTTGTCTAGCAATTCCATCTGACACGAGTTTTCTTCGGTTAAGAGTTCTCGGCGAGGTGTGGAAACTGCCATCTGCCTCGACCAGAAATGAGACATTCGTCTAGCATTTCCATCTGACACGGCACTCTACGGCCAGTTTCTTAGACGGAGGTGTTAAAGACGAGAAGTGGCAGTTTATGGCAGTCGCCTGATTTAACGTAAGTGTTAAGAGGAAAGGGGGAGACAGGGTTTTTGGAAATAGCGCATCCTGTGATCTGTATAATATCTTAACCGGAGTTTTAGATTTCATTTCACTCAGTAAACTTCGCAGTCAAGACTAGAACAACCTACGTTCGATTCCTAAGAATTCTCTGTTGATAGAAAATGGCATTTAGTTTGGTCGAAGTGGTTTAGTTCTTAGTAGTTCTGTGTTGAGGTAAATATTGTATAAACTAGTATTTTGTGAGTGTTTAAAGTGATTAATCGCTTATTTCATTTTTCTAGTTAGATTTGTGCGCAGAAGAATTAAAATATAAGTCTGTTATATTCTCTAGCTGACGTGTTTCAGTGGAAAGCAGCATAAATTATAATTCTAGCTTAAAAAAACTCATGCAGCTATAATATAATTCAATTTAACTGCTTAGTCGAGAATATTGTAAAACTAACTTATAACTGCACAGATTCATCACTGAGTATTGACGAAATACGCATGTATTTCTAATTCATGATGATTGATTTTATGAATATAACTTATTTCACGGGAAGGTTTTAAACGATAAGTCAAGCCTCCGCTTGCAATAGATAATGTAAGTTATATCCGAGTACATAGTATGTATAGTATTTTATATGTTGTTTTTCTCTTATATTCAGTGAAACAACTGGGGTGACCCAAACTTTGCCCCAGCGTTTGAGTACCATTGAGAGAAGAAACATTTTTATCTTTAACCACGTGGGTTTACAAGTTAACACTTGTCTGACAGTGCCCGTGTCTCCATCTAATAAATAGACAGAGTACAACAACTCTCACTGACGGTTTTATTAAAGACTAAATGCTTATACTGTGCCTTTGAGCCTGATAATATTTCTTAAAAAACTCTCAAGTACATTTTCAGCCTTTGTGGCAAGTAAGATATTACAATCTATAACTTTTCCGACACTGTTGACAAGTGGTGGTGTGACCAACTAAAATTCCTATACTGAGATAAGGCACCCGATCTGACATTCCTCATTACTAGAAACCTAAGCTATTGACAAAGTTAACGCTCGCTGTTAACGTTTGTGCCTGGACAATTTTAATGTGACAGAACCAGATATCCTAAAATAAGTAGAACCAAGATTAACGTTCCCTGAAGCAGTGAATTCAAACCCGTCTTTTTGGAACTGAGGTTGTCTTGGCCATCAGAATCACGGCTTCATTGAAGATTTCTGTATATATGCATGTCCTAAAAATTGTGTTTCCAGAAGTTGCTACCAAAGCTGTAAGTACGCATGAAAGCACGTGATCACGGCTGAATGCACTAGAGAAGAAACGCAGGACTTTCGAGTGATTCCTTTCTTGCGTGTAGGATTTTGGCATCCCATTGTTGCTGTAGATTAATTTATTCTTTATCAGGCAAGTTTTTTGCTTTTACTTTGAGACAATTAAATTTTTCCTTAGGTTTAGCATCACGACAAATTACACACAATTATTCTGTTTCATAACCTTAAAAAGGGAAAATGCTATTAGACTTAAAGTCAATGAATTGCTACAAGAAATAATAGACCCACAGTTATGATCCTTTCCCTCGATGTATAGCCCACAGTCCAGTTAGAAGAAAAGTGATAGCCCCAAAGGGTCACGGATACATCTGCGGTAGTCTAATAATTTTCCCTTTTTAAGGTATGAACAGACTTTGGTATTTGTATGATCTAACCTAAGGAAAAATTTGTTAGCAAAAAAAACTTGCATAAAGAAATTTAAGACAGCAACAATGGGTGCCAAAATTACAACAATAAAGGAATCACTCAGTCCTGCGTTTTCTCTATTCATTCAGATGTGATCACGTGCTTTCATGCGTACATACAGCTTTGGTAGCAACTTCTGGAAACACAATTTTTAGGACATGCATATACAGAATCTTCAATGATAGCCGTGGCCAAGACAACCTCAGTTCTAAAAATACGGGTTGAATTCACTGCTTCAGGGAACGTTATCTTGGTTATACTTATTTTATGATATCTGGTTCTGTCACATTAAAATTGTCCAGGCACAAACGTTAACAGCGAGCGTTAACTTTGTCAATAGCTTAGGTTTCTAGTAATGAGGAATGTCAGATCGGGTGCCTTATCTCAGTATAGGAATTTAGTTGGTCACACCACCACTTGTCAACAGTGTCGGAAAAGTTATAGATTGTAATATCTTACTTGCCACAAAGGCTGAAAATGTACTTGAGAGTTTTTTTAAGAAATATTATCTGGCTCAAAGGCACAGTATAAGCATTTAGTCTTTAATAAAACCGTCAGTGAGAGTTGTACTCTGTCTATTTATGGAGACACGGGCACTGTCAGACAAGTGTTAACTTGTAAACCCACGTGGTTAAAGATAAAAAATGTTTCTTCTCTCAATGATACTCAAACGCTGGCAAAGTTTGGGTCACCCCAGTTGTTTCACTGAATAAAGAAAAACAACATATAAAATACTATACATACTATGTACTCGGATATAACTTACATTATCTATTGCAAGCGGAGGCTTGACTTATCGTTTAAAAACCTTCCCGTGAAATAAGTTATATTCATAAAATCAATCATCATGAATTAGAAATACATGCGTATTTCGTCAATACTCAGTGATGAATCTGTGCAGTTATAAGTTAGTTTTACAATATTCTCGACTAAGCAGTTAAATTGAATTATATTATAGCTGCATGAGTTTTTAAGCTAGAAGTTATAATTTATTCTGCTTTCCACTGAAACACGTCAGCTAGAGAATATAACAGACTTATATTTAATTCTTCTGCGCACAAATCTAACTAGAAAAATGAAATAAGCGATTAATCACTTTAAACACTCACAAAATACTAGTTATACAATATTTACCTCAACACAGAACTACTAAGAACTAAACCACTTCGACCAAACTAAATGCCATTTTCTATCAACAGAGATTCTTAGGAATCGAACGTAGGTTGTTCTAGTCTTGACTGCGAAGTTACTGAGTGAAATGAAATCTAAAACTCCGGTTAAGATATTATACAGATCACAGGATGCGCTATTTCCAAAAACCCTGTCTCCCCCTTTCCTCTTAACACTTACGTTAAATCAGGCGACTGCCATAAACTGCCACTTCTCGTCTTTAACACCTCCGTCTAAGAAACTGGCCGTAGAGTGCCGTGTCAGATGGAAATGCTAGACGAATGTCTCATTTCTGGTCGAGGCAGATGGCAGTTTCCACACCTCGCCGAGAACTCTTAACCGAAGAAAACTCGTGTCAGATGGAATTGCTAGACAAATGTCTGCTCCTATGTCTGACTAGACGGATATTCACAGTTTGTCGTCTACCTGCAGCGACTGACATCTGATGTAATAGAATGCGTTACCAGTGTATGAGAAAAAACGGTAAAGTCAGAATGGGAAAAAATAATATTTTTCGCAAACGAACGAATGCGAAAAACACAGGAAAAGGATAAAAGAGCAATAATAAAGTAGAGGACACGGGTAGAAAAAGAAAAGAATATAGAAAATTTATTGATCATAAATCTCTGTGCGACAACATTACAGAACTCTTACATAATCAGGAAATATATCACACATTACATAACTCTTACATAATCAGGAAATATATCACACGTTACCTAACTCTTACATAATCAGGAAATATATCACACATTACACAACTCTTACATAATGAGGAAATATATCACATATTACATAACTCTTACATAATCAGGAAATATATCACACATTACATAAGTCTTACATAATCAGGAAATATATCACACATTACAGAACTCTTACATAATCAGGAAATATATCACACATTACAGAACTCTTACACAATCAAGAAATATATCACACATTACAGAACTTTTACATAATCAGGAAATATATCATACATTTGTCGTAGATTTTTGATAGGGGGATTAAGACTTGGGTTGGTCCCTTCTGAATAGATTAGAATGAGTGATAGCCACAGTGAGAGATGATAATAGAAATAGATTTCCACGAGTGAGATGGTAAAATGTGATAGAGGCTGTCCCTGAAATCGAGAAATTTTCTCTCTTTCAGCCTATCTTCTACGACAGATTTAGAGGAGAAGACAGTCTTAACACATATATATTAAATATATATCTCCACTCACATGCACACACACATAATACGAAAGTTAGACGTACAGACGTGGGAAAACTATAACAAATGATTATACAGATATTTTGGGAACGAGCTGACCGACACGATGATTAAGTTTAAAATGAACTTTAATTATCATACTAAAATTCCATCACAACACATAAAAATACATCAATCATATACAAATGGTCATAAAGTCAATGAATTGCTACAAGAAATAATAGACCCACAGTTATGATCCTTTCCCTCGATATATAGCCCACAGTCCCGTTAGAAGAAAAGTGATAGCCCCAAAGGGTCACGGATACATCTGCGGTAGTCTAAAAATTTTCCCTTTTTAAGGTATGAACAGACTTTGGTATTTGTATGATTTAACCTAAGGAAAAATTTGTTAGCAAAAAAAACTTGCATAAAGAAATTTAAGACAGCAACAATGGGTGCCAAAATTACAACAATAAAGGAATCACTCAGTCCTGCGTTTTCTCTATTCATTCAGCCGTGATCACGTGCTTTCATGCGTACTTACAGCTTTGGTAGCAACTTCTGGAAACACAATTTTTAGGACATGCATATACAGAATCTTCAATGATAGCCGTGGCCAAGACAACCTCAGTTCCAAAAAGACGGGTTGAATTCACTGCTTCAGGGAACGTATCTTGGTTCTACTTATTTTAGGATATCTGGTTCTGTCACATTAAAATTGTCCAGGCACAAACGTTAACAGCGAGCGTTAACTTTGTCAATAGCTTAGGTTTCTAGTAATGAGGAATGTCAGATCGGGTGCCTTATCTCAGTATAGGAATTTAGTTGGTCACACCACCACTTGTCAACAGTGTCGGAAAAGTTATAGATTGTAATATCTTACTTGCCACAAAGGCTGAAAATGTACTTGAGAGTTTTTTAAGAAATATTATCTGGCTCAAAGGCACAGTATAAGCATTTAGTCTTTAATAAAACCGTCAGTGAGAGTTGTACTCTGTCTATTTATGGAGACACGGGCACTGTCAGACAAGTGTTAACTTGTAAACCCACGTGGTTAAAGATAAAAATGTTTCTTCTCTCAATGGTACTCAAACGCTGGCAAAGTTTGGGTCACCCCAGTTGTTTCACTGAATAAAGAAAAACAACATATAAAATACTATACATACTATGTACTCGGATATAACTTACATTATCTATTGCAAGCGGAGGCTTGACTTATCGTTTAAAACCTTCCCGTGAAATAAGTTATATTCATAAAATCAATCATCATGAATTAGAAATACATGCGTATTTCGTCAATACTCAGTGATGAATCTGTGCAGTTATAAGTTAGTTTTACAATATTCTCGACTAAGCAGTTAAATTGAATTATATTATAGCTGCATGAGTTTTTAAGCTAGAAGTTATAATTTATTCTGCTTTCCACTGAAACACGTCAGCTAGAGAATATAACAGACTTATATTTAATTCTTCTGCGCACAAATCTAACTAGAAAAATGAAATAAGCGATTAATCACTTTAAACACTCACAAAATACTAGTTATACAATATTTACCTCAACACAGAACTACTAAGAACTAAACCACTTCGACCAAACTAAATGCCATTTTCTGTCAACAGCGATTCTTAGGAATCGAACGTAGGTTGTTCTAGTCTTGACTGCGAAGTTACTGAGTGAAATGAAATCTAAAACTCCGGTTAAGATATTATACAGATCACAGGATGCGCTATTTCCAAAATCCCTGTCTCCCCCTTTCCTCTTAACACTTACGTTAAATCAGGCGACTGCCATAAACTGCCACTTCTCGTCTTTAACACCTCCGTCTAAGAAACTGGCCGTAGAGTGCCGTGTCAGATGGAAATGCTAGACGAATGTCTCATTTCTGGTCGAGGCAGATGGCAGTTTCCACACCTCGCCGAGAACTCTTAACCGAAGAAAACTCGTGTCAGATGGAATTGCTAGACAAATGTCTGCTCCTATGTCTGACTAGACGGATATTCACAGTTTGTCGTCTACCTGCAGCGACTGACATCTGATGTAATAGAATGCGTTACCAGTGTATGAGAAAAACGGTAAAGTCAGAATGGGAAAAAATAATATTTGTTGCAAACGAACGAATGCGAAAAACACAGGAAAAGGATAAAAGAGGGATAATACAGTATAGGACACGGGTAGAAAAAGAAAAGAATATAGAAAATTATTGACCATAAATCTCTATGCGACAACATTACAGAACTCTTACATAATCAGGAAATATATCACACATTACATAACTCTTACATAATCAGGAAATATATCACACGTTACCTAACTCTTACATAATCAGGAAATATATCACACATTACACAACTCTTACATAATGAGGAAATATATCACATATTACATAACTCTTACATAATCAGGAAATATATCACACATTACATAAGTCTTACATAATCAGGAAATATATCACACATTACAGAACTCTTACATAATCAGGAAATATATCACACATTACAGAACTCTTACACAATCAAGAAATATATCACACATTACAGAACTTTTACATAATCAGGAAATATATCATACATTTGTCGTAGATTTTTGATAGGGGGATTAAGACTTGGGTTGGTCCCTTCTGAATAGATTAGAATGAGTGATAGCCACAGTGAGAGATGATAATAGAAATAGATTTCCACGAGTGAGATGGTAAAATGTGATAGAGGCTGTCCCTGAAATCGAGAAATTTTCTCTCTTTCAGCCTATCTTCTACGACAGATTTAGAGGAGAAGACAGTCTTAACACATATATATTAAATATATATCTCCACTCACATGCACACACACATAATACGAAAGTTAGACGTACAGACGTGGGAAAACTATAACAAATGATTATACAGATATTTTGGGAACGAGCTGACTGACACGATGATTAAGTTTAAAATGAACTTTAATTATCATACTAAAATTCCATCACAACACATAAAAATACATCAATCATATACACAAATGGTCATAAAGTCAATGAATTGCTACAAGAAATAATAGACCCACAGTTATGATCCTTTCCCTCGATATATAGCCCACAGTCCCGTTAGAAGAAAAGTGATAGCCCCAAAGGGTCACGGATACATCTGCGGTAGTCTAATAATTTTCCCTTTTTAAGGTATGAACAGACTTTGGTATTTGTATGATCTAACCTAAGGAAAAATTTTTGTTAGCAAAAAAAACTTGCATAAAGAAATTTAAGACAGCAACAATGGGTGCCAAAATTACAACAATAAAGGAATCACTCAGTCCTGCGTTTTCTCTATTCATTCAGCCGTGATCACGTGCTTTCATGCGTACTTACAGCTTTGGTAGCAACTTCTGGAAACACAATTTTTAGGACATGCATATACAGAATCTTCAATGATAGCCGTGGCCAAGACAACCTCAGTTCCAAAAAGACGGGTTGAATTCACTGCTTCAGGGAACGCTTATCTTGGTTCTACTTATTTTAGGATATCTGGTTCTGTCACATTAAAATTGTCCAGGCACAAACGTTAACAGCGAGCGTTAACTTTGTCAATAGCTTAGGTTTCTAGTAATGAGGAATGTCAGATCGGGTGCCTTATCTCAGTATAGGAATTTAGTTGGTCACACCACCACTTGTCAACAGTGTCGGAAAAGTTATAGATTGTAATATCTTACTTGCCACAAAGGCTGAAAATGTACTTGAGAGTTTTTTAAGAAATATTATCTGGCTCAAAGGCACAGTATAAGCATTTAGTCTTTAATAAAACCGTCAGTGAGAGTTGTACTCTGTCTATTTATGGAGACACGGGCACTGTCAGACAAGTGTTAACTTGTAAACCCACGTGGTTAAAGATAAAAATGTTTCTTCTCTCAATGGTACTCAAACGCTGGCAAAGTTTGGGTCACCCCAGTTGTTTCACTGAATAAAGAAAAACAACATATAAAAATACTATACATACTATGTACTCGGATATAACTTACATTATCTATTGCAAGCGGAGGCTTGACTTATCGTTTAAAACCTTCCCGTGAAATAAGTTATATTCATAAAATCAATCATCATGAATTAGAAATACATGCGTATTTCGTCAATACTCAGTGATGAATCTGTGCAGTTATAAGTTAGTTTTACAATATTCTCGACTAAGCAGTTAAAATTGAATTATATTATAGCTGCATGAGTTTTTAAGCTAGAAGTTATAATTTATTCTGCTTTCCACTGAAACACGTCAGCTAGAGAATATAACAGACTTATATTTAATTCTTCTGCGCACAAATCTAACTAGAAAAATGAAATAAGCGATTAATCACTTTAAACACTCACAAAATACTAGTTATACAATATTTACCTCAACACAGAACTACTAAGAACTAAACCACTTCGACCAAACTAAATGCCATTTTCTATCAAAAGAGATTCTTAGGAATCGAACGTAGGTTGTTCTAGTCTTGACTGCGAAGTTACTGAGTGAAATGAAATCTAAAACTCCGGTTAAGATATTATACAGATCACAGGATGCGCTATTTCCAAAAACCCTGTCTCCCCCTTTCCTCTTAACACTTACGTTAAATCAGGCGACTGCCATAAACTGCCACTTCTCGTCTTTAACACCTCCGTCTAAGAAACTGGCCGTAGAGTGCCGTGTCAGATGGAAATGCTAGACGAATGTCTCATTTCTGGTCGAGGCAGATGGCAGTTTCCACACCTCGCCGAGAACTCTTAACGGAAGAAAACTCGTATCAGATGGAATTGCTAGACAAATGTCTGCTCCTATGTCTGACTAGACGGATATTCACAGTTTGTCGTCTACCTGTAGCGACTGACATCTGATGTAATAGAATGCGTTACCAGTGTATGAGAAAAACGGTAAAGTCAGAATGGGAAAAAAATAATATTTTTCGCAAACGAACGAATGCGAAAAACACAGGAAAAGGATAAAAGAGCAATAATAAAGTAGAGGACACGGGTAGAAAAAGAAAAGAATATAGAAAAATTATTGATCATAAATCTCTGTGCGACAACATTACAGAACTCTTACATAATCAGGAAATATATCACACATTACATAACTCTTACATAATCAGGAAATATATCACACGTTACCTAACTCTTACATAATCAGGAAATATATCACACATTACACAACTCTTACATAATGAGGAAATATATCACATATTACATAACTCTTACATAATCAGGAAATATATCACACATTACATAAGTCTTACATAATCAGGAAATATATCACACATTACAGAACTCTTACATAATCAGGAAATATATCACACATTACAGAACTCTTACACAATCAAGAAATATATCACACATTACAGAACTTTTACATAATCAGGAAATATATCATACATTTGTCGTAGATTTTTGATAGGGGGATTAAGACTTGGGTTGGTCCCTTCTGAATAGATTAGAATGAGTGATAGCCACAGTGAGAGATGATAATAGAAATAGATTTCCACGAGTGAGATGGTAAAATGTGATAGAGGCTGTCCCTGAAATCGAGAAATTTTCTCTCTTTCAGCCTATCTTCTACGTCAGATTTAGAGGAGAAGACAGTCTTAACACATATATATTAAATATATATCTCCACTCACATGCACACACACATAATACGAAAGTTAGACGTACAGACGTGGGAAAACTATAACAAATGATTATACAGATATTTTGGGAACGAGCTGACGGACACGATGATTAAGTTTAAAATGAACTTTAATTATCATACTAAAATTCCATCACAACACATAAAAAAACATCAATCATATACAAATGGTCATAAAGTCAATGAATTGCTACAAGAAATAATAGACCCACAGTTATGATCCTTTCCCTCGATATATAGCCCACAGTCCCGTTAGAAGAAAAGTGATAGCCCCAAAGGGTCACGGATACATCTGCGGTAGTCTAATAATTTTCCCTTTTTAAGGTATGAACAGATTTTGGTATTTGTATGATCTAACCTAAGGAAAAATTTGTTAGCAAAAAAAACTTGCATAAAGAAATTTAAGACAGCAACAATGGGTGCCAAAATTACAACAATAAAGGAATCACTCAGTCCTGCGTTTTCTCTATTCATTCAGCCGTGATCACGTGCTTTCATGCGTACTTACAGCTTTGGTAGCAACTTCTGGAAACACAATTTTTAGGACATGCATATACAGAATCTTCAATGATAGCCGTGGCCAAGACAACCTCAGTTCCAAAAAGACGGGTTGAATTCACTGCTTCAGGGAACGTTATCTTGGTTCTACTTATTTTAGGATATCTGGTTCTGTCACATTAAAATTGTCCAGGCACAAACGTTAACAGCGAGCGTTAACTTTGTCAATAGCTTAGGTTTCTAGTAATGAGGAATGTCAGATCGGGTGCCTTATCTCAGTATAGGAATTTAGTTGGTCACACCACCACTTGTCAACAGTGTCGAAAAAGTTATAGATTGTAATATCTTACTTGCCACAAAGGCTGAAAATGTACTTGAGAGTTTTTTTAAGAAATATTATCTGGCTCAAAGGCACAGTATAAGCATTTAGTCTTTAATAAAACCGTCAGTGAGAGTTGTACTCTGTCTATTTATGGAGACACGGGCACTGTCAGACAAGTGTTAACTTGTAAACCCACGTGGTTAAAGATAAAAATGTTTCTTCTCTCAATGGTACTCAAACGCTGGCAAAGTTTGGGTCACCCCAGTTGTTTCACTGAATAAAGAAAAACAACATATAAAATACTATACATACTATGTACTCGGATATAACTTACATTATCTATTGCAAGCGGAGGCTTGACTTATCGTTTAAAACCTTCCCGTGAAATAAGTTATATTCATAAAATCAATCATCATGAATTAGAAATACATGCGTATTTCGTCAATACTCAGTGATGAATCTGTGCAGTTATAAGTTAGTTTTACAATATTCTCGACTAAGCAGTTAAATTGAATTATATTATAGCTGCATGAGTTTTTAAGCTAGAAGTTATAATTTATTCTGCTTTCCACTGAAACACGTCAGCTAGAGAATATAACAGACTTATATTTAATTCTTCTGCGCACAAATCTAACTAGAAAAATGAAATAAGCGATTAATCACTTTAAACACTCACAAAATACTAGTTATACAATATTTACCTCAACACAGAACTACTAAGAACTAAACCACTTCGACCAAACTAAATGCCATTTTCTATCAACAGAGATTCTTAGGAATCGAACGTAGGTTGTTCCAGTCTTGACTGCGAAGTTACTGAGTGATATGAAATCTAAAACTCCGGTTAAGATATTATACAGATCACAGGATGCACTATTTCCAAAATCCCTGTCTCTCCCTTTCCTCTTAACACTTACGTTAAATCAGGCGACTGCCATAAACTGCCACTTCTCGTCTTTAACACCTCCGTCTAAGAAACTGGCCGTAGAGTGCCGTGTCAGATGGAAATGCTAGACGAATGTCTCATTTCTGGTCGAGGCAGATGGCAGTTTCCACACCTCGCCGAGAACTCTTAACGGAAGAAAACTCGTATCAGATGGAATTGCTAGACAAATGTCTGCTCCTATGTCTGACTAGACGGATATTCACAGTTTGTCGTCTACCTGCAGCGACTGACATCTGATGTAATAGAATGCGTTACCAGTGTATGAGAAAAACGGTAAAGTCAGAATGGGAAAAAATAATATTTTTCGCAAACGAACGAATGCGAAAAACACAGGAAAAGGATAAAAGAGCAATAATAAAGTAGAGGACACGGGTAGAAAAAGAAAAGAATATAGAAAATTTATTGATCATAAATCTCTGTGCGACAACATTACAGAACTCTTACATAATCAGGAAATATATCACACATTACATAACTCTTACATAATCAGGAAATATATCACACGTTACCTAACTCTTACATAATCAGGAAATATATCACACATTACACAACTCTTACATAATGAGGAAATATATCACATATTACATAACTCTTACATAATCAGGAAATATATCACACATTACATAAGTCTTACATAATCAGGAAATATATCACACATTACAGAACTCTTACATAATCAGGAAATATATCACACATTACAGAACTCTTACACAATCAAGAAATATATCACACATTACAGAACTTTTACATAATCAGGAAATATATCATACATTTGTCGTAGATTTTTGATAGGGGGATTAAGACTTGGGTTGGTCCCTTCTGAATAGATTAGAATGAGTGATAGCCACAGTAACTCCGCCAATGCCGGTCCCAAGCCCGGATGAAAAAGGAGGAGGGCGGCCTGCATGGAGGCCGTAAGGAGGCAGCCCCTCCACCATGCAAAGGCACAACAGGCCAATCACCTGATCATGATTACGAACTACAAGAGAGAAAAACCGGACTGATTCTAAAGGCGACGAACTGGAACGGACTACGGACTACGACTTATGGAACTTGGAACACAAGAAGTATAAATGGGAAGGAAGAGGAGCTGGTGGAAGAGATGAGGAAAGCAAAACTAGAAATCCTGGCTATAACGGAAACGAAGAAAAAAGGACAAGGAGTCATGGATCATATATATTAAATATACGTTGCTATACAGTGGTGTCCCCATAACTGAAAGAGCTAAAGGGGGCGTGGGTTGCATTGTGGCCCAAAAACAAAAAGATAGTATCAAGGGATGGAACTTTGTCTCGGAGCGCATTATGGTTGTAAAACTAAAAGAAGGAGAAACCATAGTCAACCTGGTCATAGTGTATGGGCCAAATGAGGATGAGAGAGCAGAGGTCAAGGAGGAATTCTTCGAGCTGCTTCAAAAGACAGTGGATGACTGCCTAGATGAAGTTATTATGCTCGGAGATTTTAATGCCAGAGTTGGAAATGACCATGCTAGATGGGGTGGAGTTATCGGAAGATATGGAGAAGATACTCTCAATGACAATGGAAAGCGACCCTTAGATTCTGCAGTGAGCAGAATCTGATCATTACAAACACAAAGTTCCCCCATAAGCGCATACATGCATACACTAGATGTGAACCAACCAAGAATGAGAAGTCAGTGATCGACTATGCCATTGTTCGGAGAAGCTCATTCAGATATGTCCGAGATGCAAGAGTCTGGAGGGGGCCAGAGATTGGAAGTGATCACTACCTGCTAACAATCAAACGAACAACTGAAAGAGTTGCTCAGCCTAGGAACTGCCCAACATCACGCAAGAAACCAAGTAAACGAGCAGGAGAAATGAGCATTAGGACCTACAAGCTGAGAGAGCCAGAAATTTAGACCAGATATCAGGGGCTTATTGCTACAGCAGTGAGCAACACAGAAGAACGACCTGATGACTTGGAAACCCTCTGGAATAAATTCAAGGATATCATAAAGACAGCTGCTGCAGAAGCATGCGGTGAAGTCCGACTTGGGAACCAGAGAAAGAGGACACCTTGGTGGACAGAGGAAGTCAAAGAGAAAATAAGTGAGAAGAAAATGGCATGGAAACAATACTTAGGAGCTAAAAACACAACAGGACAAATGGAAAAATATAGAGAATATGTGACACTCAGAACAGAAGCAAAGAACAAAGTGCTAGCAGCAAAACAGAAGTCCTGGGAAGAATTTGGAGAAAAGCTAGAAAAAGATGCACAAGAAAACCAGAAATTGTTCTATAAGACCCTAAAGAACATGAGGAAAGAAAAAAAATGCCCTCTCAAATTTATAAAGGACAAGCAAGGCAAATTGCTTACTGCCCCGAAGGAAGTAATGGAAAGATGGAAAGAATATTTCTCAGAACTCCTGGATGGTGAGCATGATGAAGCATCAGAAATGATAACCACTGACACAGAAGAGAAAACCAATGATGGTGAAGATGACATAAAGATGGAAGAACTGAGGGCAGCACTAGAGAAAATCAAGATGGGCAAAGCAGCAGGGCATGATGGTATAACACCAGAAATGGTGTAGTACATGGGAGCATCAGGCGACCTATTACTCTTAAAGGTCCTACAGGCAGCATGGTGCAACAAGACCATACCAAAGGATTGGGAGATTGCCATCATAACACCAAATTTTCAAAAAGGGTGACAATCGACAATGTGGAAACCATAGAGGCATATCCCTTCTAAGGGTCCCTGGTAAAATCTACTCTAGAATCCTAGAGCAGAGACTCCGACGCCTAGCTGAGCCACAATTGGATGAGGTCCAGTGCGGATTCCGAGCAAACCGAAGTAACTCAAGACCTAATCTTCACACTCAGACAGCTGAGTGAAAAGGCCCTTGAGTATAAGAGTGAGATCCATCTTTGTTTCATAGATCTGGAAAAGGCGTTTGACAGGGTCCCCTGGAGCAAACTTTGGGACTGTTTGGCAAGGAAGAATATTCCAGCACCGCTGATTCATGCTATACAGAGCTTCTACAAGTCTTGCAGAAATTATGTGAGGACAGCAAACCATAAGTCAGAAGAGTTCAGGACCACCACTGGTGTAAGACAAGGTGATATCCTATCACCTTACCGCTTCATACTCCGTATGGACGATGTCATCAAGGCATGTAAGGAGAGAACAAGAAAGTATTCAGTGGGGTACTGGAAGATGAGACAGGTCTATATTTCGGAGCGGGCATTTGCTGATGATGTTGCCCTGATTGCTAAATCAGAGGCACATCTCCAATCCAACCTGCAAGTCTGGAAGGAAGAGCTGGAGAAGAGAGGGATGGTCATAAGCAGCTCTAAAACAAAATCCATGGTGATATCACGAGAAGAAAGAAAACATCAGATTAAGTTGGGAGAACAGGTCCTGGAGCAGGTCGACCACTTTAAATATCTCGGAGCTATTATAGACCGAAAGGGAGGCGATCAAAGAAGAGTTGGCCACTCGAAAAGCAGCGGCTGGGAGACTTTTTCAGGCCATAAATCGTGGATTCAATAATAAATAGATAGGACACGGTCAGAAAGAAAGAGGTTGGTAAGAAAACGAAGATGGCTGTATACCGCTCCACCTATGTCCCAGTCTTGACATATGGATGCGAGTCGTGGGCAGTGACTGCAACCCACAAAAGCCAGATCCAAACCTCAGAAATGAGGTATCTGAGGAAAGTGGTTGAAGTAACAAGAAGAGACATGGTCCGCAACCAGACGATCCGTCAAGGCCTTAAATAATGCAGGAAATAGAACAGTTACAACTCTTACATGGTTTGGCCATGTCTGCACAATGGGAGAAGATCTTACTAATCACGGACAATATGGGAAACAAATTAGCCAGGGATCCATAATCAGGACGATATATCACAGAGTTACCGAACTGGGACACAACATTAGAAATATATCACACATTACAGGAACTTTTGGACATAAGGCAGGAAATATATCATACAATTGTCTGTAGCTTTCTTCCAAACCTCTTAACCTCACGGGTTGTGGGGAACGGATTCTAATAGATTAGAATAAGTAAGATAGCCACAGTGAGAGATGATAATAGAAATAGATTTCCACGAGTGAGATGGTAAAATGTGATAGAGGCTGTCCCTGAAATCGAGAAATTTTCTCTCTTTCAGCCTATCTTCTACGAAAGATTTAGAGGAGAAGACAGTCTTAACACATCTATATTAAATATATATCTCCACTCACATGCACACACACATAATACGAAAGTTAGACGTACAGACGTGGGAAAACTATAACAAATGATTATACAGATATTTTGGGAACGAGCTGACCGACACGATGATTAAGTTTAAAATGAACTTTAATTATCATACTAAAATTCCATCACAACACATAAAAATACATCAATCATATACAAATGGTCATAAAGTCAATGAATTGCTACAAGAAATAATAGACCCACAGTTATGATCCTTTCCCTCGATATATAGCCCACAGTCCCGTTAGAAGAAAAGTGATAGCCCCAAAGGGTCACGGATACATCTGCGGTAGTCTAATAATTTTCCCTTTTTAAGGTATGAACAGACTTTGGTATTTGTATGATCTAACCTAAGGAAAAATTTGTTAGCAAAAAAAACTTGCATAAAGAAATTTAAGACAGCAACAATGGGTGCCAAAATTACAACAATAAAGGAATCACTCAGTCCTGCGTTTTCTCTATTCATTCAGCCGTGATCACGTGCTTTCATGCGTACTTACAGCTTTGGTAGCAACTTCTGGAAACACAATTTTTAGGACATGCATATACAGAATCTTCAATGATAGCCGTGGCCAAGACAACCTCAGTTCCAAAAAGACGGGTTGAATTCACTGCTTCAGGGAACGTTATCTTGGTTCTACTTATTTTAGGATATCTGGTTCTGTCACATTAAAATTGTCCAGGCACAAACGTTAACAGCGAGCGTTAACTTTGTCAATAGCTTAGGTTTCTAGTAATGAGGAATGTCAGATCGGGTGCCTTATCTCAGTATAGGAATTTAGTTGGTCACACCACCACTTGTCAACAGTGTCGGAAAAGTTATAGATTGTAATATCTTACTTGCCACAAAGGCTGAAAATGTACTTGAGAGTTTTTTAAGAAATATTATCTGGCTCAAAGGCACAGTATAAGCATTTAGTCTTTAATAAAACCGTCAGTGAGAGTTGTACTCTGTCTATTTATGGAGACACGGGCACTGTCAGACAAGTGTTAACTTGTAAACCCACGTGGTTAAAGATAAAAATGTTTCTTCTCTCAATGGTACTCAAACGCTGGCAAAGTTTGGGTCACCCCAGTTGTTTCACTGAATAAAAGAAAAACTTACTTACTTACTTACTTAGTCGTTCCCCTTCTACCGTGAGGTGTAGAGGTTTGGAAGAGAGAGCGCCAGACATTCTATCAGCTGTCTTCTTCCTGGCCTGGTTCCATTCTAGTCCTCGGTCCTTCAAAGATTGTCTAATGTTGTCCTCCCAGCGGACTCTGGGTCGTCCTGGAGGTCTGGATCCCTGGCTCTTTGTTTCCCATGCTTGTCGTGGTAGCTGATCTTCTCCCATTCTGCAGACATGGCCAAACCATCTTAGTTGGGACTGTTCTATTTGGGTCTGCAGCGGATGGGATTTCAGGCCTTGCCGGATCGTCTGGTTGCGGACCATGTCTCTTCTTGTTACTTCAACCACTTTCCTCCGATCCCTCATTTCTGAGGTTTGGATCTGGCTTTTGTGGGTTGTAGTCATTGCCCATGACTCGCATCCATATGTCAAGACTGGGACATAGGTGGAGAATAAAGAAAAACAACATATAAAATACTATACATACTATGTACTCGGATATAACTTACATTATCTATTGCAAGCGGAGGCTTGACTTATCGTTTAAAACCTTCCCGTGAAATAAGTTATATTCATAAAATCAATCATCATGAATTAGAAATACATGCGTATTTCGTCAATACTCAGTGATGAATCTGTGCAGTTATAAGTTAGTTTTACAATATTCTCGACTAAGCAGTTAAATTGAATTATATTATAGCTGCATGAGTTTTTAAGCTAGAAGTTATAATTTATTCTGCTTTCCACTGAAACACGTCAGCTAGAGAATATAACAGACTTATATTTAATTCTTCTGCGCACAAATCTAACTAGAAAAATGAAATAAGCGATTAATCACTTTAAAACACTCACAAAATACTAGTTATTACAATATATTTACCTCAACACAGAACTACTAAGAACTAAAACCACTTCGACCAAACTAAATGCCATTTTCTATCAACAGAGATTCTTAGGAATCGAACGTAGGTAGTTTCTAGTCTTGACTGCGAAGTTACTGAGTGAAATGAAATCTAAAAACTCTGGTTAAGATATTATACAGATCACAGGATGCGCTATTTCCAAAATCCCTGTCTCCCCCTTTCCTCTTAACACTTACGTTAAATCAGGCGACTGCCATAAACTGCCACTTCTCGTCTTTTAACACCTCCGTCTAAGAAACTGGCCGTAGAGTGCCGTGTCAGATGGAAATGCTAGACGAATGTCTCATTTCTGGTCGAGGCAGATGGCAGTTTCCACACCTCGCCGAGAACTCTTAACCGAAGAAAACTCGTGTCAGATGGAATTGCTAGACAAATGTCTGCTCCTATGTCTGACTAGACGGATATTCACAGTTTGTCGTCTACCTGCAGCGACTGACATCTGATGTAATAGAATGCGTTACCAGTGTATGAGAAAAACGGTAAAGTCAGAATGGGAAAAAATAATATTTTTCGCAAACGAACGAATGCGAAAAACACAGGAAAAGGATAAAAGAGCAATAATAAAGTAGAGGACACGGGTAGAAAAAGAAAAGAATATAGAAAATTTATTGATCATAAATCTCTGTGCGACAACATTACAGAAATCTTACATAATTAGGAAATAGATCACGCATTACACAACTCTTACATAATCATGAATTAGATCACATTACACAACTCTTACATAATCAGGAAATAGATCACACATTACACAACTCTTCCATAATCAAGGAATATATCACATATTACATAACTTACATAATCAGTAAATGTATCACATACTGCATACCTCTTACATAATCAGGAAATATATCACACATTACATAATTCTTACATAATCAGGAAATATATCACACCTTTCAGAACTCTTACATAATCAGGAAATATATCACACATTATAGAACTCTTACATAATCAGGAAATATATCACACATTACATAACTCTTACATAATCAGGAAATATATCACACATGTGTAAAAAAATAGCTTACTGATATAACCGACTGATCCAGGCACATGGTTAATATTTGAAATAGATGCCCTGCTTTGAAACGTAACAAACACCGAACCAAATAATAAGAAGTAAAAATATTGACGTATTTTTTTTAAAAGATTGTGATACCGATCACCTTTCCACGAGGTAGCAAGAATGCTAGCCACTTGGGACACATGTCCCCACATCGCAGTATTCAGTTCTTTATTTCATTTTTTTTTGGTCCAAAGTCACTTCTCGTTAAGGCAAACTCTCAACCATAAAACACGAAGTAATAGGAACAAATGTGTTTTTGTTTTAGTAATAACACGAATGCAGAACACTATTTATAGACATAACAAAAAAAGCAATTTTCTGATTAAATGAAACAGCCAAATTTCTTAACTCAAGCTGTACTCACATTTGAGATATTTTGGGCAATAAAATACCCCCCAAAAGCTAAAATGTGCCTTTTTTCTATTGTTTTTCCGGTATAGACCAAGTTTTCAATCTACACCTCAATGTTTTGTATTTCTTTCAGTCATTTTGCGTGTATAAATGACCAGATATAGCTATTATCTTATAATTCTGTGTTTTTCATTTTGAGGGTTTAACCTTCCCTTAAGAGAACTAGTTAGTGCTGATGAAACATTTGATTGTGCACATCTTCGACTCCATAATACGGGTGATCATGCTATTGTAATTTTTTTTTTTTTAAATGTAACACTTTTGCTTCGTTTTGGCGAGGCGCGTCCCGTTACACCAAGTCGGTTATATTAGGGCGCATGTCCAAATATAAAAGACCATTAGGTCTGTAGATATTGAAACTTATTATTTATGCTATTGTAATTGAGAGTGGCAAACAGATAAGTGTTCTATACTTTAAAGTGTGCATCAAGTTGAAAATCTTTTAAAGTTTTTGATCACGTTCATTAAAAAAATAAAAAAGAATATTTAAAGAGGAAATATAATAATGTAGTACCTGAAACACACTGTTGTCAGTAATGCAATTATTTATAATAAATTTATACACGTTACATAGTATGAACATCTTTTATTCAGTTTGATATTCTTTTCATAATCTAATTGTCTCCTTTGGGAAGTAAACAAGCTACTTCCCCCAGGTAGTCAATGATGACGGGCAGAGACTTATGTCGTACGTGACAAGTGTCTGTGAGGGTTTTCAATTATTTCTTCCCTCGCTCCAGTGTTTCTAGCATTTATTACTTCATCTTAACAATGCTGTAGTTCTACAGTCCAATATTGTTAATAATTTTATCTTTGTCACACTAGTTTCGCACTAAGCCGCTGCTTACAGTATCACATGGTAAGTCTCTGTTTACTTCATTTCCGATGTCCCGTCCACTCTGACCAGATGTGTGATCTTTCGCTTATATTTAAGATATTTATTGCTAATTGCTATTAAATTTAGCCCGCTAGACTGTTATCTCAGTCGTTTTTTTAAATATGTATTTATTTGCTATCATTATTGTAAGCACTGAAAAAGGTTAATCGTGTAAAGGATCGTGAGCTGGTTGTCTGTAGTCGTCACCTCGTGCGTTTATTCTAGCATTGTTGCGTATTCAATTTGTGTATTTGTTTCTTTTTGCAAGTGAGTTACTTTTATTTCTACAGCTATTATTACTGGTTGGACGGCAGCTCTGAAAAGGACACGTACTTAAATGGTCAACCAGCAGAAATTTAGAAGCATGTGTATTTTTGGTTGGTTCAGTTTGTGTGTTGACCTCTCGTGTCTGCCGATAGTGTCATTCTTCCTTACTTCCAGCTGATTTATGACTTTGTTGGTGATGATTGATCGTAGGACATCTAAAACTGTAATGAGTTATTCGTTCATTGGATTCTTGTCTTTTTTTTTTTTTTTAATTTCCTCGCATGAGATTGCATATTTTTTCCTCGCATGAGGTTGCATTGGTCCCACGCCCATACCCGGCTCTGGTCAAGAACACATGTCCCAACACAAGAAGACCCAATGACAACATGTGTCATTGTAGTGATCTTCTGTGTTTTCACACAAAGGACCTCATGACATAAATGTCACTACCGTTCCCTGTGTGTAGACACATGATCCTAGCCAAAAGCCGGATATTAGGCCTTTTTTTTTTTTTTTTTAAACTTTTATTTGTCATTCTTTCCACTTTACAAAATCAGGTACATTTTACATGAAATACAAGAAAGATACATTGTATATTACATATGAAACCTTTTGCGCATTATCACTTCCATAGTGTACTTAAACAAGTTAAAAAAATAAAAGAATAATTTGATAAACAAAATACATTTTAAAAAAATTAAATAATAAATAACTAAGATTTTATATAGATTAACTGAATAAGAAAGAAATTAAAAAGTTAATTTAATTTTAAAAAGAATTTTTAAAAAAATAAATATGGTTTATAGCTAATCAAAATCCCGTTTAGTTCATAGTATTTTATATATAGAAATTTACACTTGCTCACACTTTCACATGTACACCTGAGCTACTGTTTAGAATCTCCGAAATGAGTCAAAACTTTTGAGAAGAAACATGAAGAAGAGAAAAAAAAAACCTTCTTCGTCTTCACATACCGAAAATACACTTCACGTTCTGTACCTGATAAAGGACGGTGGGTGCGTAAACATGTCTGTTTACGCTAAGGCATGTGGACCTATCTGCATACTTCGGTCGGACACATCCGAACTTTCATGCACGGCATTTTATATGGGAAGGGGTTTTGCCTTCCCACTGCGACCCTACTCGCTCAGTCAACCTGAAATCTGCACCTATATACCGATGTATACATGCACGTACAAACCTACGTTCGTTCCTTTTTTTTTTATATTTTATTTTATTTTATTCCATTTTTTTTAAAAAACAACGCGTACTCTCACTCACTGGCACACTTGAAAGAAAATTTCCAAATAAAAACCTTCACATACACATTAAAACTTGCATCCAGAAAGCCAAAACATGGCTATAATTTTTTAAACATATGTAGAGTCAATTCTGGGTTGAAATTAGTTTCCTGCCCCCTCCCCTCCACCCCCTCAATCCCTTCAACCTTTGATATATTGTGTTTTTTGTAAGAATAATTGTGAGAATAAGTGGGCTTTGTACTGTTTCCCTTAATACACCGCGCAGTGCCTACATATCCAGACTAAATATTTAAATTCCACTATCAGGGTCAAAAGTTTCAATTCTACTCGTACTTGTTGTGTGCACTTTGGTAGGGAATTCAGCATGATAGCTCTATACATGTCTATACTGCGTGGAAAGTAAACCATCAATTCCGTTTTCAAAATTCCTATTGTAGAAGTACCACTGTTAAGCAACCAAAATCACAGTAAAAAAAATTTACAAATGATCTTCTGTTGATCCTTGTTATTGCCGCCGACCGTCATAATTCAGTGCATTTTGGGTGGTTCTTCCAGGAACAACAAATTGATTCCACCTTTTGCCTTAATGGGGCCTGTCATTTTTATATAATAATACAGTGCTATAACTTCACTGGACTTCATTTGCGGGTGGAGCATAGAGTGGTAATCGTGTAAGCTCTTAAAAATAGGTTGTAATCAGTTTAGAGTGAAATAGTTAGTACCCTCGTTTTTCGATCCTTGTCCACTAATGAGGGTCCATGTGCACTATATAAGTTCTTGTGATGGACCATCGGAGCGTCTAGTTCTTGTACATAACCCAAGGTGTATTTTCCAGCTTGTATGCTTTGTTCTGCATTCCTCTTGTAGAAAACCCTCCTGGTAAGTGCCAAAGTTGGTGAGGTGATTGTTTTTCGGCCACGTAAGATTTAGATAATCTCACGTCAATAATAGGCATTTGTGTGAGCCAAAGGGTAGGTTTCACAAATTTTTACTATTTCCTTCACTGTATGTACTCTGATTCTTCCGCGCCAGAGAAGCTACTTGTTAAAGCTGCTATATCTTGATAATCCTCAAGATGGTGTTGTGCTGTACTGACTTTAGATTTGTGTCACTAATTCTTGCTGCTTGTATGGTTGCTTGCAGGACCAGCAATTTATTCAATAAGACTATGTTATGACTCAAACGTTTGTGATTACGTCTTGATCATAGTGTCATTGATGTTTAAGTCATGTTGTCTCTCAGTGTTTGTAACATTTGAGAGGTATGTACAATTGAGACAAACCAACCTACTTTAGAATACGTGCCTGATTCCAACAACAACTGTGCCTATGGGCTCACCTGTTAAGTTTGAGGCGTCATGTACTCACTCTAGTCTTCTTTAGGGTCTGATTTTCATTTTTTACCTGCTAGGCATATACTTATTTCCTACAGCACCTCTGTATCCGTTTGTTTCCTGGAATGTGTATGTTATGTGAAAGTGCAAAACAGTAGAGTAACTGTACTACAGTAAAAAAAGAAAAAGTGTAGATCTTCTGTCTCCTGTGTATTGGTTCATTACATAACCTTTGACATTTTGGGGGTTATCGCTTCACTAAGTGCAAAAAAGTCTTTGCATTAACGGGGTGTCATGAGTATTATATAATAATTTTAATGTCAGATGAAATATGAAAATAAGGTGGTAATCAGTTTTGCACTCACGTAAGTTTCAAATCCGTCCCAGAGAGGTACGCCTAAAGATTGTACCCTATGACCTATGTTACCTGGAATTTAACCGTAATTACGAAGATGTTTAGTAGTCTTGTCTTGCTATAAGATGCTTACGTCTCCATGTCTATCTTTGCCGAGTATGGTATTAACATTTGTATGCAATAATATACGGTGGTAAGGCCTTGATGCAGATTGAACCTGTTAGTATAAATGGTTCGTGTTTGTGACCATTAATAAAGTCTAATTTCGGGTATATAGTGCCATGTATAATGATCTTGTTGATTATGGAAAATGTATTGTAACATGTACTATTATAAAGCTCAAACTCAAATTTTGTGACAAATAATAAAATTGTAATGACCCTGTGAAACCTCCTCTATTCTTTGGTCCCGACGATTAATGACTATTTTTAACCATAAACATACCATTGTCAGCTGAGTATGTGTTAGCTATTCATAGTCTCTCAAAGTTGTATTTTAGTTTGCTTTATTTCTCTGTAACACGATGTTCTGTTAACCCCTCTATCTGATTTGTTAGATTGGATTATGAATTATAATTGTAGGTGTTCTTTAATTAGAGTTCATTAGGGCTTGGAGCAATGAAAGGTTGTGAATCAGTGATCTAATTAGTGTACTATGGGAGTATGGCAGTGCGTTTTAATATCTTCCGATATAATGTTTTTTTCAATTTTTTACATGTAGTAGATTACTGTACTAAAGTGTTTCCTCAAATAGAGAAATTTCAGAAATGCTCTTAGTTTCATGATATCTTTCGCGTTCTGTTCAGTTTAAACTCTCTAACAAGTTTTCCCTATTTAACGGCATCAGTATTCCTTTTGGTGTTAGATTGAGAGTATGATAATACCAGTAAATTTTTACATTTTACTTGTAAGCAACGTGAAAGGTGGAATCATGAACTGTTTCCTCCATTTTAACCTGATTTCCATTAGTTTTGGTTTTTTGAATGACAATAATTTTGGCTTCGCATGGAAGAAATTCGAAATCATTAAACAGGTGTTTGATGTAAATATTTTGAACGTAGAGAATGCATTTTGGTTGCGAAATAATACAAAAATGTATCGTCCGCGTAGGCGGAATAAAAACCCATTCTTGTAACTTGTCTTTCCTGTTTTAATGAATACTCTGCACGTGATGTTTGGGTTATTGTCTAGTTTTGGATAGATACTGGGTTCCTTATTTGTCTAACCGAGTAACATATAGCAGAGCTGACGATGAACACCTTGTCCTCACTAGACAGTTTAACGAATAAATGGATTGTGATTGTGTGATTTAAGCTAAAGTCTACTTACCAAACTCGGGTGTTTTGTATCTAATTTCTATCCATTTCAAGCTAAAAACATATGGCCCTAAAATTAACACGTCTGACAGCGAGCAGAGTTTTTCAATGCAAAAAAATGACGTATGGGATAGAATATTCCTGTCGAAGTTCCACGCTTTTTTCTTTGGTCCACACGTCATGGAATCATGCGGCCTCGTGCTGAATCTTGTCACGAAACTGTCGCGTAGTTAATTATCAGGTCTCTACAAAACAGTGTGTATGTTTACTAATATTTCCCACTCTGCTGCAGCTGTTCTGCTGGTCGTCATGAGGTAGGATATGCATGGATTGGTTTCAGTTTATTAATTTACGTAAGGAAGAGCTTAGTTAGTTAAAAATCGTTGTAGTCAGTGTTTAGAAGTTGTATAGGGGTCTTAATTTTTTAGTAGTTCTTCTATCTGTTTGAGAGATACTTTTTGGTAAGAGTACTATGTACGACTGGTTTAAAACTTTCAGGAAGTTCGCCCTTCTGAAAGGCTTCCTCAAAAACTTTCATTAATAGTGGTCCGAGAACGGGAAAAAAAAGAAAGTATAGAATCTGATGTAAGGCCATCTGGGCCAGGGGTCTTAATCTCTGTTTAGTGTGTTTACTGCCTCCCTCAAATTTTTATTATCGAGTGTTATAACTTGGTCTAAATTTTTATTTTCTTGTTCTGTAGAGAGGCTTTCTGTGTACTTTAAAAAAATTTTTTTTTTGCGTTGTCTGTTCTTGTTTCTTCTTTGGTGTATAAATGTTATAAAAATTCCAAGAATGGTCTGACAAGTATGTTTTGTGTTGTTTCGTTTGCAATTGTCCATTGTTATCTAGTATTTGGCGGATCTGCTTATTTTCGTTGATCGTTCTGTTCTATTGCCAAGATACTGTTTGTTTGAGTCTCTTGTGTTGTATATAACTTCGTTCTCACATGCATTGCACCTTTGTATATGTGTTGTTTATGCTGTTCTAAAAATGGTCCATGTAACATCTGAATAACCGTGTTAGTTTTGTCTATTTTTTTTGGTCGGTTTGATGGCTGGTCCTAATATATTTTCTTGTGTTTTGGATGTCCTGTGTATGTAGTTTGCCGGGCCCTGTATCCTGTCTTTTTATGGTGTTTTTTAATAGGTCCCAATATCCTGCAATATTTTGTTCAGGGATCTGTTCTGTGTATCCTAATATGAGCTGCGTTATTTTTCCTTGACCGTGTGAAGAAATATCATGTTTTAAGTAAAAACTATTACTTGATGAAACTTCCCAATGTGGATATCTTTTAGGGTGTTATAATGGGCGTCCCTATCTAACCTAACACTGTATAAACTGCTTTATGGTCTGTGAAGTCCAGTGTGCTGTTAATATGTTGTGTTTGTTTTTTGTACCTTGTAAATTTCTGATGTATTGTATCCTATCTATCCTAGATGCTCGTCGTAAGCCTGGGTGTGTCTTATCTATGAAAGTGTACGATCTATTTTTTGGTTCAACACTTCTAAAGGTATCATTTAGACTATGCTCTTCTAAAATAGTTTGTAGTATCTTCCACGGAGATGTCTGATTCTTAGTTACATATGTATTCTGTCTTTGTAAGGTTCGACCGGCAAGATCTAGGTCAGACATGACACAATTAAAATCCCCTCATAAAATTAAGTTCCCTCCTTTGTAGTGTAGTGACAAAAACGCCAGAGAGTTCTCCATAAAAAGCTGGCTGGTTTGTTTTTTGACTGGGTGCGTATATATTGACTAATTTGTATGTGTCTTGTTCGCTTTGTTTATTTTTTATTTGGATACAAAAACTAATTCTCTACGTTAGTGTCCGTGTTATGGGGTGTTATTTCCACAAGTCTTATGGATACTTGTAAGAATCGATTACACCTAGTGTGTGATGTCCCTATACTAAACTCCAATAACCGTTTCTTAAACCATAGGTTTTGTTTGATAAATTTGTTTTGGCCCGCTAAAGTTTGATAGATAAACTCTGGTATTCTTGTAGATAAACGAAAATCGGGTTGGTTATTTTTTTCATTTAGTATTTCCAGAGAGCACTTTAGTTTATTTGTAAAACCGTTTATGGATAAAGACTACCAGGGATTTAAACTAATATGGGCGTAGTGTTGGGGTGTAAAATCTGTTGTGCGCCATGAAATAAAAAAACCACCAAACATTGTTGCCTTAAATAACGTTTACATAGAATAGAGAGAGATAGACAAGACGCAAACATATGCAGTTCCACTTGTTACTGCATTAAGCTGGAGGTTGCAGTCAGTTCTAGGGAAAGGAAAGAGGAAAAGGTACTTGGAAGCATCTGTAGTGGGGTAAGGAATAAGGTTGATGGATGTGAGGAAAACGATACCGCTCAAGAAAGGAAAGCGCCCGAGACTTGGAAACAGAAAAAAGACGGATACGACAGCGGATGATATATTGACAAAAAGGGACTATTGGAGGAGAAGAGTCGTGGTTATGTAATGAGATAACAGGATCTTGAAATAACACAATACAGAATTACACAAAAGCAGAAAAAGTAAATAAGTATCAAGATACTACAAAAGGGAAAAGGATGTCTTGAATAGGGAGAGAGAAATTATACCATTGTAAAATACATACTTGTGTATCCTCCATTTTGCACATAATATGTATCCACTTTGTTATCCTTGTGTTCTCATACTCATGTCCTTTGAATTCAAGAGATTTTTATGTATTATTTTAAGTTACACAGTTCTTAAAAAAAAAAACGGTCTTTGAATCATCACGAGTTTCCGCAGATCTATATACTCTGGGTCGTCTGTGTACGCGCGACGCACTCGTGAAATAGTCCTTTTCCATTTTCAGAAGGTTGAAGTCCTGTCCCCGGGTGGAGTTTCTCTCCAAGGGGTCTTTAGACATAACCCATATGGGGTCATAGTATTAGTCCTCTCTGTAGACCATCGCTTGCCACTGGAAAAGGGGGGGGCACCACCTTGGGAGTGGTGTATATGTGTCACATATCACTTGTGCTGCTATGTCAATGCTTGTTGTTTATGTCACGTGGTCTTATTGGTGTCACACACAGAGAGGACTGAGGGGTTATCTTGCCAGTAATTCTTCTTTTGACGGTTAATCTGTTTTCGATTTCTCTTTCTTCTGTTTCCTCCTTCGTTTTACAATAAAGTGTGTAAATTTTGTCATTGTTCATGATACTTCTGGGTCAGATTCGGGTTAAATCCACGTTATTAGTGTTTTTGTGGTGCGTCATTGGTTTTATCACTGGGTGGGGGGTTGGTTTTGTACTTAATGGTGCAGATGTTGTTGATGGTGCTGTTTAATTTTTGGTAGGTTGTGCTTTGTCCGGAACTGTAAACTGTGATTTTGGGTGCTACTTGCGGTTTACTTTTTGGGCATTTAGGCTTAAAACCAATGACTGTCCCAACACCACAAATCGCCGCAAGGCGTTCGTTCTTGCCGGTAATTGTCACATAAAATTTTTACGTAGTTTGTCTCGTTGTGTCCCTGCGACTAGTAGTCTCATGTTGACATAGTGCCACGGGCAAGTTTCTGGTTCGGGTTGCTCATGAAGGACCACCAATCTTGTCAGTGGCGTTCTTTATACTGGAAAAGGTCGGCTTCTTTGTCGCCCGTAATGGAAATGTGACGATTTGTAGTAACAAGCGTCCACATTTTTTAATCGTTTGGGGGTAGCCAATGTAGCACCCCTAGATGGACTTTTCCTTTTCTTGATCTCTATTGATTTAGAGACATATTGGGATTATCTCCATTCGAATTACTTCCCATGAAGTTTTGATAGGTGCGTTATGTGGCTGACGTACGTCAGGGTCGCATACTCCATTCTTTTGGGGTTGAGAATCTGTAAAAGGGCCCCTGCAATGTTATTTGTAGCCACCACCCCTGCTGCGTCCAGCTAATGCTACAGCCAATCAGCGAGTAAGAGGCTTCTTGCGGCTTGTGGCCCGGATTTTGA